>CAUYLG010015449.1:0-39444 GCA_963573385.1 Cacajao melanocephalus
CTGGGATTTTTATTAGGTTGGTGCAAAAGTAACTGTGGTTTTTGCCATTACTACAAGTAATGGCAAAAACCACAGTTACTTTTGCACCAACCTAATAAACTGACAAAACAAGACACCTACATCATGGGGGGGGGAGGAAACAATCTCGTACAGGTTCTTATCAGTGTCCCCAAAAAAAAGCATAAAACATGAAGAAAAGGCTCAGGCCCGAACCAGCTACAACACTGTCTCAAGCTCCGAGAGTTACGTCTTTACTCCCAGTTTTCAATCTAAACCTTCAAATGTGTACCTGGCAATTCTAGTCATACTCGTGTGCCTTGGTCTCCACCACTAACATTTCTAAAAAAAGATTAACAAGAAAGTTAAACACTCTATACACCTGAGCTGTCCGATTCTATAGCCACAAACAGTTACTGAGCACCTGAAATGTGGCCAGTAAGGCAAAAGACCTAGTTTTTTTTTGTTGTTCCACCCTACTCCCCTGGCAACTGAATTTTAAATTAATTTTAACTATTTACATTAGGTTGGTGCAAAATTAATCACAGTTTTTGTCACTATTTTTAATTGCAAAACCCACAATTACTTTTGTACCAACCTAATACAAAGTTCTACTAGACAGCACTGCTCTGACTCACATTAAAACTAAGCACACACATAGCAAGACACTATCTCTCTAAACAAGTAAAATAATAATTCAATTTTTAAAAATCTAAGCACAGAATAAATGTTTATGGCCTGTAATCTTGGATGAATAAATTTCCATCTTCCAGGTCTCAACTTTCTCAACCAAAAAATGTAAAAGAGTTCAACTCAGTTGTGTCCATGATTCTAAATGAAATAGTGCAACATATAAATTAATATTCTTCATTCAAGCAGTAGTAATTAAAGCCACATACCCCTTAAAATTATGGGAGGTACCTCAAACTGATGATATAAAGGTTTCATATGACCCCTCCATATGGCCGAGGAAGTTCTGTCACTATTTGAGCAAGTCACCACATCTCTCTGAGCTTGTTTTCTTATCTGTAAATGAGAGGTTTAGACTAAATGATTACGGAAGACACTCCAAATCCTAAAATTCTTCATTCCTATAGATCTAAGAAGAAATAGAAAACAATAAGTGAAACCAAGATACTCAAATAAAGAAAAACATTATAAATACCAGTTGAAACAAAATCTTAAGAAATTAAGTAAATTTAAACAATACCCCAATGACAGAGAATGTAAAGTTGTACAATGTCCATGTGCTCTGCTAGGAGGCTGATTTGTCTACTGGTATGTGCCTAGTTTTTCATTTTTGCTTTAGTCCACATGTAAAAACATGTTGCTATCTCCAAAGAAAGCCAAACTGCAGAAAGGTCTGTACAGCCAGGTGCATGTAGCTGGGATGAGAACACACAGCTCACAAAGGTTTGGACTGTTCCTTTCCCCCAACAAAAACTTGACCATGAAAATCTTCCTACACTAGACGTTATAGCAGAATCCCCACTGCTACTTTCGGGCTCTCGAATTGCATCAAGAGCTTGCTTACTTTGCCGATGAGCCAAACCAAGTAAAACGTGATGCTCTCTTGATAGGAGGTGCAGTTACTTTTAGCTGCAATAAGGTAAACTGGAGTATGCATTCATCCACAAAGATCTTGTAAGATACCCTTTCCTGTGGTGTAAAACCCAGTACATACATGAAATAGGAAAGAGTCCACTCGAAAGACTCCTAGCAGGTATTTGGAGAAGGGAATTTAGCCTAATGACTGAAGTGAAACGTGTAAAAAAGTAAGAGGGTCAGGGCAGAAGGACAAGCTTTAGTCTACACAGCTCTTTTCAAAGGCAGCTTTCTATATACGTTATGTGGCCTATACCAGACCCACCTGCATGTTTCTCATCTTTAAAAATCTTAATGGAAAAAAACTAAGTCTCAAAGAACCTGACTTATAGCATAATAAGAAAAAAACAATTTCTACTTTCTTCAGGAATATGCTTTACCTGGTATAGAGGTTCCTTTGTTTTACTGCTGATTTAACCAGGCCACCACTGATGACCATTTAGTTTTCAATTTTTGCTATTACAAAAATATGCCAGCATTTCTAGAAGTGGATCTGCTGGATCAAAGAATGTGTGCCTCTAATTATTAGCTACATGGCCAAATGGCTCTCCTCGGAGGTCAGCCCTACCCATATTCCCCAGTGATGTGTGAAGGCCTGTTTCCACACACCTGGTTAACAACGCATTTGCTTTCCTCTTATGAGTGAGGTTGGGCACTGTTCATATATTTAGGAGCCGTTTATACTTCACTTTTCTGCCAACTGTCTTATCCTTTGCCCACTTTTTTACTGGGCTGGTGTTCTCAATGATTTGTAGGGGTTATTTAAAAAAAAGAAAAAGAGTCCTTTGTCTGATAGCATTCCCTCTTCACCTCATTCCAATCTGCGATCTCTCTACCACTCAGCTCAAACTACTCTTTCAAGTCATCCACAACAAGTCACTGACGACCTCCAGATGGGGCTAAATCCAAGTGAAACTCTTCTGTCCTCACTTTTACCTCACTCTCAGCAGCACACAAGGCAGTCCCCAGGAAGACTCTCCTCATTAGAACACTCTCCTGGCCTGGCTTCTCTGATGTCACACACTCCTTGTTTTCTCACTGGCCACTTTTCAGTCTCCCTAGTTGGAAAGCTGCTCATCTCCTTTCTTCCTTCCTTCTGTCCCACTGATAATGCAGAGGCTCCCGCAGAGGTCAGGCTGTGGACCTAGCACACTCTCCTGAGGGCACCACATTTGCCCAAAGCAAATTCACATTTGTTTTATTTGTACTGTTTCCCCAGCAACTAAAACAAAGCCCCAGAAGAGTCAAGACAAGTTTTGTTGAATGAATGAAGCCATTTCCATGGGTGTTTAAAATATTCCTCTCCATAAACACAACTAAGGTCCAATTTATAAAACCAAAACAACCATCATGGCATTTCGAACACAGGTAACCCAACAACTAGCAGACATTTTCCCTTCAGATATCTCACAAGCACATCAAATTTAATCTCCAAAATGGAGCTGCTGCTCTCCATCACACGCTGCCCACCCAACCAAGCCTCTTCTTCACCATGCCCTCCCCATCTCAGTAAAAGGCACACCCCAGTTGTGAAAGGCGGCCTGGAAAACAGCCCTGGCTCCTCGTTTCCCTTCCAATCCAATTCATTGAAACATTGTCAGTTCTGCCTTGTACTTTCCCTTCTCTGCATCTTTTGCCATGGCCTGGAATAAGGTAAACGGAGTGTGCATTCATCAATAAAGATCTTGTAAGATACCCTTTGGACACAGCTTCCTAATTCATCTCCCCAGGCTCCTCTGACCCCTTCAAGCCATTGTTTACTTGGGTTCTTGGTCGGTGCCCCCGAAACTCCCATGTGAGCACGAACAATCATGAGAATAATTCTGATATATGCTCTCCACTATGGCAGCCACATAAGGCTTTTGAGCACTTGAAATGTGACGAGTTTCATCTAAGAGGTGCTAAGAGTATAATAGCCCAGCACTTTGGGAGGCAGATCACCGGAGACCAGGAGTTCGAGACCAGCCTGGCCAACATGGTGAAACCCCATCTCTACTAAAATTTCAAAAATCAGCCAGGTGTGGTGGTGCACACCTGTAATCCCAGCTACTCAGCGGGAGTGAGGCACGAGAATTGTTTGAACCTGGAATGCGAGGCTGCATTGGCCAAGATCGTGCCACTACAATCCGGCCTGGATGACAGAGATTCTTATTCAAAATAATAATAATAATAATAATAATCTGTCTACTTCTTCAATGTGCAGGGTTAATCACATTGTAGTTTATTCCACTAATTTTTCAACATAAAAATTTCGTTAGAAAAGAAAGATGCAACAAGATCATTTTTCAAGCAACAAGAAAAAAATTAAAACGAAAAGAGAAAAAAAATTAAAAAGAAAAGAGACTGGCGAACACTACAAATTCAATGTTACCTAAAAAGAACTTAAGAATTCTGAGGCATCAACCCTTAATACATTGTTCATCACAACTCCAAAACTCACAACAAAAGAAGAAAAGCTAGAAGACAGCACAAAGAGAAAAGAGTAGACAATAAATATGAAAAGTCTAATTTACAACAGCAAAATCCAGGCTGACAATGCCTGCAACATTCTGAACTGCCAGCGAGGGCATGATGCACGAAAGATGACCAGACTGCCACTGGCCTCCCATACACACAAAAGAGGGAGGGGGTGGAAGTGCCTTCCAAATGAACACTATTACCCTTTAAGTATAGAATAGCTCTAGTCCGAATGAATTTCAATGTGATTTAGGTTGGAAGACCTTAAAAATTTCAGCTAAGCTCCACATTCAACCTCCAGAGACAGATCACAACCAAAGAACCAACACCGTTTTCACACAGAAGTTTTAGACCAGGCACAGTGGCACACACCTATAATCCCAGCACTTTGGGAGGCTGAGGTGGACGGATTACCAGGTCTGGAGTTCAAGACTAGTCTGGCCAACATGGTGAAACCCTGTCTCTACTAGAAGTACAAAAATTAGCTGGGCGTGGTGGCACGTGCCTGTAATCCCAGCTACTAGGGAGGCTAAGGCAAGAGAATTGCTTGAACCCAGGAGGTGGAGGCTGCAGTAAGCTGAGATCATGCCACTGCACTCCAGTTTCCACAAGAGTGAGACTTCATCTCAAAAATAAAAATTAAAAAAAAGTTTTGAAGTCAGCATCCACCAAAGTTTATTCCCCAAGAGAACTTCCTCAAGATCCAATTACCAGTACATAGAAAACAGAGGCTACACAACACTGTGGGGAATACCACAAAACAAACAGCCCAGTCCTCCCACAAATGGAAGGCACAGTGTGAGAAGAGCAAAAAGTGAGGAATCCACAGATTTAAAAAAAAAAAAAAAAAGGTAGCTCTAATTTGGATCCTGATTTGCCACTGTCAAAATTTAAAAAAATATCATATAAAATAACTAGAGGTTTCAAGTCTAAGTATTAGATAATATCAAGCAACTATTGTGTTCATTTTATTTTTAAGATGTGAGGCTTTGTGGTCACTATAGTTAAAACAAGAGTCCTTATTCTCTGAGGACATATACTGACATTTATGGAAGATACAATAATTATTTGAATATCTTCAAAATATAATGGACAGAACTGACTATATAAGGAAAAATTAATAGAACTTCTTTACCTCAAAAGACACGATGATGACCCACAGAATAGGTGAAGATATTCATAATATATACATCTGACAAGAGGTGTCTATCCAACATTAAAAAAAATCCTACCAAATATTGTTTTAAAATAAATCTTGGCTGGGCACAGTGGCTCATGCCTATAATACCCAGCACTTTGGGAGGCCAAGGTGGGAGGAATGCTCGAACCCAGGAGCTTGAGACCAGCCTGGGAAACATGGCAAAACCCCAACTACAAAAAATACGAAACTTAGCCAGGTGTGATGGTGCGCGTCTGTGGGCCCAGCTACTCAGGAGGCTGAGGTGGGAGGATCCCTTGAGCCAGGAAGGTCAAGGCTGCAGTGAGCTGTGACTGCACCATTGCACTCCAGCCTGGGTGATAGAGTGAGACCTTGTCACTTTTTAAAAACTCCACAATGTGCCTCTCTTCTAACAAACAACATGGCAAAACTAGATGCTGTGTGACTTCCAAGGCTAGGTCATAAAAATTATAATCTCCACTTGGGGCTCTTTCTCTTGAATCACTCTCTCAATAGGAAGTCAATCACCATGTCCTGAGAATAGTAAACTCAGACATCCCTGGCAAAAGCTGATGTGAAAAAGACCTGAGGCCAGAACCTACTTGCCAGGCACGCAAATGAGCCACCTTAGAACAGATCCTCCAACGGATCCATGAAGCTTTCAAAGAAAGGGCTAATCACACCCAAGCCAGAAGCAGCCAAACCATGCCACTCCCAAGTTTCTGACCCCTAGAAACCGCAAGATAATGTTTCTTGCTGTTTTAATCTACTAAGTTTGGGGATAATTTATTACGCAGCAAAAAATAGAAAAGTAATGCTAACAGAAAAAAATAGAAAAAAATGAAAGGCTTAAATATACCTTTCATAAAAAAAGGATATCCAAATGACAAATAAATGTATGAAAAGGCGCTTGACCTCACTATTATGAATAAAAATTGCCGTAAGACATCACTACACAGCTACCAGCAAGGCTAAAATGAAAAAGATGAAAAGTATGAAATACTGGAGAGGATCCAGAGTCAGTGGAACTTCCACACACTGCTGATGGAAGCCTAATTTGGTACAGTCACTTTAGTAGATGAAACCACTATACACACACCCACTATGCCCTAGCAATTTCACCCTTAGGTATACTGAACAACAGAAATGTTGTTGACCAGAAGACACAAACTGAATGTTCAGAGCAGCACTATTTGGAACAGCCCCAAACTACCATCTATCCAATGTCCATCAGCAACAGAACAATCTCATATAAGAAAATGTTGTGTATAAACAATAATCAACTGCATGCAATGACTTGTGTAATCTCACAAACAATGGCAAGAGAAAGACACAAGAGTACCTACTGTAAGACTATCTAATTAAGAAACAAAATTGGGCAGAACTGATCAGTGCTGTTAGCTGTTAGAATACCGGCTGCCCCTAGAGAGGGCATGGCTGGAAGTAGACACAAGGAGACATGTGGGGGCTGCTTCCCAGACAGATTTCAGCTTGTGAAAATCTATGTACTTTCCCATATTTCTATTATAATTCAATACAGTTTTAAAATAGTAATAATAAAGAAGAGAAGTGGGAAACAGGGAAGTTAACTGGGATAAGACTGGCCTTGGGTGTATGGTTGTTGGAGCAGCATAACTGATAGTTTCATTAAACTGTTTGATTTCTGCATGTTCAAATTTTCCCCTAATAAAAAGTTTTAAAATGTATTAACATAAAACCGACTGGAGCTGCTGGTAAAATAGTAACTGGGGTTATTTTTCTGGCCACAGACAACAAAAGGTATTAAAATCTACACACTCTTTGGTCCAATTATTCTACTTCTATGAGTTGATTCTAAGGTGTTTATACTGAGCACAAAGTCATATATAATGTTCAAAGAGCTTATAATAGAAAAAGAGAAATGTCTAAATATAGAGGAAGACAACACTGTGGGGAACACCACAGAACAAACAATCCAAGTCATCCACAGACACATGGCTCCTAAATATCCAACAATAAACAACAATGATCTCATCTGCACCAAGGTTATTTCATCTAACCAATGAAATACAGTCATGAAAAATGAGGCAATCAAAACTCTTAGAAAAAAACACAGGAGTAAATCTTTGTGGCCATGGTTAGGCAAAACTTTCTTAGCTATGACACCAAAAACAGGAGACAAAAAAAATAAGACAAATTGCACTTCAAATTAAAAGTCTTTGTCCTTCAATAGTAACACCATCAAGAAGTGAAAAGAAAACTCAAAGAATGGAATATTGACAAATCATATATCTGATAAAGATTTACACACAAGGTCGGGCACAGTGGCTCACGCCCATAGTCCCAGCATTTTGGGAGGCCGAGGCGGGCAAACCATTTGAGCCCAGGAGTTTGAGACCAGCATGGGCAACACAGTTGTGAAACATGGCAAAGTTTCTCTTCAAACAGCCTGCTCAACCTTTCATTCTTTAATTTCCAGTACCCATCCCCCTCTAAAACCCTGTTTCTACAAAAAAATTAGGCATGGTAGTGTACACCTGTAGTCCCAGCTACTCAAGAAGCTGAGGTCGGAAGACCCCCTGAGCCCAGGAAGTCAAGGCTGCAGAAAGCAGTGATCGCACCACTGCACTCCAGCCATGTGACACAGTGAATCCCTGTCTCAAAAGACAGGAATACAGAATAGAAAAGAAACTCCTACAACTCAGTAATAAAGACAAACAACCCAATTTTAAAACTGGCAAGTGAGGCCAGGCACAGAAGACTGCTGTAATCCCAGCATTTTAGGAAACTGAGGTGGGTGGAATGCTTGAGGCCAGGAGTTCTGAGACCAGCCTGACCAACACGGCAAAACCCTGACTCTACTAAAAACACAAAAATTAGCTAGATGTGGTGGTGCACACCTGTAATCCCAGCTACTCAGGAGGCTGAGGCACAAGAATTGCTTAAACCCAGGTGGCAGAGGTTGCAGTGGGCTGAGATTGTACTACTGCACTCCAGCCTGGGTGACAAAGTAAGACTGTGCCTCCAAAAAAAAGGGCAAATGAGGCAAGCGAAATGGCTCATGTCAACAGTCCCAGCTACTAGAGAGGCTAAGGCAGAGGACTGCTTGAACCCAGGAGTCCCCGTCCAGCCTGGACAATACAGAGAGATCCCATCTTAAAAAGGAAGGGGGTATGGGAAGGGATAGGAAGGGCTGAGCATGGTAACTCACAACTGTAATCCCAGCACTTTGGGAAGCCAAGGCAAGAGGATTGCCTGAGCCCAGGAGTTCAAGACCAGCCTGGACAACATAGTGAAACCTTGTGTCAACATCAGCAACAAAAACAAAAAAACTAGCCAGATGTGGTGGCATACACCTGTGGTCCCAGCTACTTGGGGGGCTGAAGTGGGAGGATCACTTCAGCCCAGGAGGTCAAGGCTATCAAGCAGTGAGCTGTGACTGAGCCACTGCACTCCAGCCTGGGCGACAGAGACTCTGTCTCAAAAAACAAAAGTGTTGGCATGGATGTGGCAAAATCAAAATCCTTACACACTGCTGGGGTAATGTAAAATGTTGTAGACACTGGAGAATAGTCTGGTAGTTTCTCAAAAGGATAAACACAGAGCTCCATATGACCCAACAATTCTACTCCTAGGTATGTATCCAAGAGAGATGACAACACTTTCACAGAAAAATTTGTACATAAATGTTCACAGCAGCATTATTCATAAAAGCCAAAACTTACAAACATCCAAATATCTATCAACTGATGAATAAATAAAAGGTAATATTCCTCATGTAATGAGTACTATTTTGCAAAAGAAAGAAATGAAGTACTGATATATGTTACACAGATAAGTCTTGAAAACATGGCTAAGGAGAAAAAAGCTAGTCTCAAAAAAAAAAAAAACACAGTTGCACCATTCCATTTCTATGAAATGCCCAGAATAGGCAAATCTATAGGAGCAGGAAGTACAGTAGTGGTTGCCTAGGTCTAGTGGGATGAGAGAAAAATGAAAAGTGACTACTAACGGGTAGAGGGTTTCTTGTGGAATAATGAAAACATTCTAAGTGATGATTGCAATGACAGTTGCACAACTCTACGAATATACTAAAAAGCATTAAATTGTATGCTTTAAGTGGATGAGTTATGTCTCAATAAAGCTGTTATAAAAGAATAATGCAATCTATATTTGCAAAGGAAGGTGCTAAGAGTGATTTGTAAGGGTTTTAACACTTTGCTTTACCAAATGTACACACACATTTACATTTGACCCTCACAATCTTACATGGTAAGTCATACCATGTTTTACAAATCATCTGAGTTGTAGAGATAGTAACTGACCAGGTAACACAGTAGGGAAGTGGCTAGGACAGGACACAAAAATGCCACCCTATTTGCATCATGCTACTGCCTCCCAAACTATGAAAAGTAAAGATTATGGTACACATGCAAGTATCACAACGGCTGCTACTATTACAGAGGACCTCATATGTGCCTGGCAGTTCTTAACATTTTTGAGCCTGGCACTTCACAGGCACTGAAATATTAGTTGAATAATTTTCATTTATTTCCCATAACTCCATTTATAGCTGATGACACTAACTCTAAGAAATTAACTGTTAGTATATTGTAATAAACTTACCAAATACAAAATTTATTTTTACGGGCTCACTGTAAGTACAGCTCTCAATAACAGGGTTGGGGGGCGGATAAGATCCAGACAACAGAAGAGCAATGATATAAAATACAGGGATTAAAACAAAAGAGGAAGTCCTTCCAAAACAGGGAGAGGAGTAAACTCAAAACACCAGAGGATAATTCTTACACTTATACAAAACCTAGTGAGAGCCAAAGAAATAGAAACTCAGTGATCCAACAGTCATTCGAGAAGAAAACAAAATGTAAGCCAACATTTGGTTAATATTTAGCTTAATCTTTCATTAATTTTCTTAATGAAAATCCATAAAGTATTCTTTATATCCAGTGAACCAGTAAACAAATCACAAATAATTAAAACTAATTAATACTGGAAGGGGAATATAGGGAAAGAAGTCCATTCATCTACTGCTGATACACTTGCATACAGTTACCAGCTTTTTAAAAACAATACTATAATTACATGTAAGATTAATAAAAGTAACAGTACCTTGGCCAGGTGCAGTAGCTCATGCCTGTAATCCAGTACTTTGGGAAGTCTGGAGTTTCAGACCACCCTGGGCAACACAGTAAGACTTTATGTCTACAAAAAAAAATAAATAAATAAAATTTAACCCAGGCATGATGGCTCACACCCATTGTCCTAGCTACTGGGAGGCTGTAGCAGGAGATATCTTGAACCCAGGATTGCAGGTTGCAATGAGCTATGATTGTACCATTGCACACCAGACCGGGCGACAGAGCAAGACTGTCTCTAAAAAATTAAAAATTAAAAATGGCAGTATCTTTTGAATACATATCTCATCACAATTTTTAAAAATTTATAAAATAGAGGGAGAATTTATACAAAGAGTAATAGTGATAACAGCTAGACATGTTAACTACGACCAATGTATACTGTAACTACGACCAATGTATACTGTAATAGAAACATTATATGAACTATCATTTAATCTTTAAAATAACTGTTATCCTTCCCCTATGTAAGCCAGGAAACTGAGGCTCAGACAGCAAATAACTAGTATTTGGCAGTATCAGGATTCAAGCTCACTAGCATTTAAACCCTACATTACCAGGGTCCTAACTGCTTTGAGGGCAGAATGAGCACAAGTGAAGATGCCCGGGAAGCACTGGAACTCAAGAGGAAATCAGGGTTAGAGGTAGGTATGAGCATCATTGCACATATCTGATAAGTTCGGCCATGTAAGTAGAGACCATCCAAGGGCTAGTGTGGAAAGTAAGAAAGGCTGGAGAACAAAATGTGAAAATGGCCTGGAAGAAAATGAAGAGAGAGTCCAAGAATGGTAGGAAGAAAACCAGGAAAATAAAGTAACGCAGACCTTGTAAATTCTACAAAGAGAACTTCCCTGGATTTTGCTGCCAGAAAGATTTAAGCAACCAACAATGCTTTGAAAACCACTGTACAGCTCACATACAGGCACTTAAAAAGATGGGCTAGCTAATATGGGCAAAGTGGAACCCTCATGTGCCCTTGGGGGAATGTAAAATGGTGCAGTCATGGAAAAACAGTATGGCAGCTCCTCAAAAAGGTAAAATCAGAACTGCCATATGATCCAGCAATTCCACTTCTGGGTATATACCCTAAACAACTGAAAGCAGAAATGAACAGATATTTATGCACTCATGCTCAAGGCAACATCATTCTCAATGGCCAAAGGGCAGAGGCAATGCAGTATCCATTGATGGATAAATGGGTAAGCAATATAGTATATACATATAACGAAATATAAGTCAGCCTTAAAAAGAAGGGAAATTCTAGTCAGGTGCAGTGGCTTATGCCTGAAATCCCAGCATTTTGGGAGGCCAAGGCGGAGGATCACCTGAAGCCAGGAGTTCAAGACCAGCCTGAGGCAACATAGCAAGACCTCGAAAAATAAAAACTTAGCCAGGCATGGTGGTGCACACCTACAGTTCCAGCTACTAGGGAGACTGAGATGGGAAGCTCCCTTGAGCCCAGGAGTATGAGACTGCAGTGAGCCATGGTCATGCCACTGTAGTCCAGCAACAGACCAAGACCCTGTCTCTAAAACATTTAAAAATAAAAAAAGAAAGGAAATTCGGACACATGCTACAAAATGGGTAAACCTGGAAGATACTGTGCTGAAAGCCAGTGACAAAAGGACAAATGCCGTATGATGCAGTTCACACGAGGTACTTAGAGTAGTCAAATTCATGGAGACACTAAAATGGCAGTTGCCAGGGACTGAACAGGAGTGGATAATGGGGAGTGAGTGTTTAATGCAAGCTTGTCCAACCTGCAGCCCAGGAAAGCTCTGAATGCAGAGCTTTCTTAAAACACCGAGGTTTTTCTTTTGCAATTTTTTTTAACACAAATTCATAAACTTTCTTAAAACACCGAGGTTTTTCTTTTGCAATTTTTTTTAAAGCTCATCAGTTATCGTTAGTGTTACTGCATTTTATGTTAGACCCAAGGCAACTCTTCTTCCAATGTGGCCCAGAGAAGCCAAAAGACTGGACACCCCTGATTTAATAGGTACTGTGTTTCAGTATGGGAAGACAAAAACCAATCTGGAGATGAATGGTAGTGATGGCTGATCAACAATATGGATATACTTAATGCCACTGAACTGTACACTCCCAAATAGTTAAAAATGAGCTGGGAGTAGTGGCTCACCTATAATCCCAACAATTTAGAATGAGGTAAGGAGGGGTGCTTGAGCCCAGGAGTTCAAGACCAGCCTAGGCAACACAGCAACACCTGTCTCCACAAAAAATAATTTTAAAAAATTAGCTGGCCACAGAAGTGTCTGTTTATAGTCCTAACTACTCAGGTGAGGATCCTTGTGCCTATGAGATGATTGCACCATTGCACTCCAGCCTGGGCAACAAAGCAAGACTCTGACTGACACACACACACACACACACACCCCTAAAGACACTTAACCTTCACACACACACCCCCCCAAAGACCCTTAACAACCTATACACACCCCCCCCCCACACAAAGACACTTAACAACCTTCTGGTTTAAACACCAAGACATTGAAAAAAATTTTTTTAATGAAGACACTGAACAAGCATCAGAACCAGAGTCAAATATGGCAGGAATGGCAGAATTATCAAAGCAGCAAAAAAAAAATTTTTTTTTTGAGACAGGATCTCGCTTTGTCACCCAGGCTGGAGTGCAGTGGTACGAACAAGGCTCACTGCAGCCTCAACTTCCCTGGCTCAAGTGACCCTCCCGCCTCAGCCCCAAAAGCAGCTGGGACTACAGGTGTGCGCCACCAAGCCCAGCTAAATGTTGTACTTTCTGCAGAGACAGGGTTTCACAATGTACCCAGGTTGTTCTCAAACTCCTGAGTCAAGCAACCTGCCTGCCTCAGTCTCCCAAAGTGCTAGGATTACAGGCCATGCCCGGCCACTAGCAATTTTCTTAAAAACATGATTAATATGCTAAGGGCTTTAGTGAAAAAGGCAGACAACAAGCAAGAACAGAAAGATAACATAAGCAGAAAGACAGAAATTCTAAGAAATCATCAATAAGAAATGCTAAAGAAAGATTGTAACAGAAATGAAGAATCCTTCTGATGGATCCATTAGCAGACTCAACACAGCTGAAGCATTACGATATGACAATAGAAATTTCTGTAACCGAAAAGGAAAGAAAAAAAAGACAAAAGAAAAAAAACAGAACAAAGTATCAAAGAACTATGGGACAACTACAAAAGGTTTAACATATGTGATGGGAATATCAGGGGAAAAAAAGGGAAAGCAGCAATATTTGAAGTAATAATTACTGAGATTTTCCCAAATTGTTGTCAGGCACCAAACCACGGATCCAGGAAGCTCAGGAAACGATGCCAATAAAAAGCCAACCAATGCCTTCCCCACTCACCACCCACCAAAAAACAAACAAACAAAAAACCACCAAGGAATATCACAGTCAAATATCAGAAAATCAAAAAACTCTTAAAAGAAATTGGTGTGGGGAGGAACTTACCTACAGGGTAGCAAAGGCAAAAATTACATCTAACTTCTCCTTAGAAACCATGCAAGCAGGAAAGAGTAGAATGAAATATTTACAGGACTGGGCGGGGTGGGGGGGGGGGGAAATAACACCAACCTAGAATTCTGCACCCTGCAAAATTATCCTTCAAAGTGAAAGAGGAATAAAGACTTCTTCAGACAAACAAAAATTGAGAGAACTTGTTTCTGGTAAACCTATGTTGCCAAAATTACTTTACAGAGAAGGAAAATGATACAGGTAGGAAACACAGATTACATAGACAAGAATACTGGAGAGGGAATAAGTGAAGGTTCAAAAATAAATTTATTTTTCTTATTCTTAACAGTAGTTTGTTCAAAATAATAACAATAACAATGTACTCGATTAAGTGTGCTTCCATAAGTTATGCTTCCTTATGCGTGCTTATAAGTAAAATGAATGATAACAATGAGACAGGAAAGAGGAATCAGAAATATTATTATTGGTAAAGGCAAACCTCAGAGATATTACAGGTTCAGTTCTAGACTATCACAATAAAGCAAATGTCACAATAAAGTGAGTCACACGAATATTCTGGTTTCCCATATGCAAACATTGTTTACACTACAGTCTATTAAGTGTGCAACACCACTGTCTTTTAAAAAAGCACAGACCTTAATTATAAGTATTTCACCAATAAGAAGCGCTAATGAAGCAAGCAAATGCAACTGGAAAAATGGTTGCCACAAAACTTCAGTTTGTTTATAAAACATACACACACACACACACACACACACACAGTATTCGCAAAGTGCAACAAAGTGAGCCATAATAAAACAAGGTATGCTTGTACATGCACTACCTGTGTAGTGTTATTTGAAAACAGACAGATTAACTGTAAACGTATGCTGCAAACTCCACTGTAACCCCTTAAAAGCCAAAAAAAAAGAGTAGTTTAATAAATATGCTAAGAAAGATAAAAATGGAAATCACATAAAATGATCAATTAAAACCAAAAAAGGCATGAATAGTATATGTTACAAAAATAGGAACAAAAAAGGGCAAAACCTGGAAAACAGTAATAAGTATCAATAATCACATTAAAGGTCTAAACATACCAATTAAAAGAGCAATTTTCAGAGTGTATCAAAAAAATAACACCCAACTATATGCTGTCTCCAAGAAACCTAGTGTCACCACCTTCAAGATCAAGATGGCAGTGAGACTTGCTGCCTTCCTCGAGAATGCCTGAGCCAACGTGTCCTTAACCATCACCAGCTTCTGTAATTCTGCCCCTACTCAGCCCCTACACCAAGTAGGCCATCATGATTCACCAGGACACACCCGACAACTACCCAGTGCCCCTTCTACATGATGAGAAAGAACATGCCTGATGTGTCCAGCCACTACCAGGAGCCCCCAGGTCCTCTAGGGCCCAAGCTTAGAGTTGCTGAAGAAACTGTGGGCACCTTCACTGACAGAGAAGAGGCCATTCCCCTGTGGTTCCCAATAAAAATATAAAAACCAAAGCCACTTCAAATGTAAAGACACATGTAGATTAAAAGTAAAGGACTGGGGGTGAGGCTGGGCTCACATCTATAATCCCAACTCTTTGGGAGGCCGAGATAAGAGGAATGCTTGAGCCCAGGAGCTCAAGACCAGCCGGGGCAACATAACGAGATACCATCTCCACAAAAAAAATTGTTTTTAATCAGCTGAGTGTGGTGGCTCACACTTGGACTTGGAGGCTGCAGTGAGCTATGACTGTACCACTGCACTGCAGCCCAGGCTATAGTGCAAGATCCTGTTTCTTTTTAAAAGAAAAAAAAAAAAAAAAGGAAAGGGATGGAAAAAGACACATCATGCTAACTCTAATAAAAAATAAACAGGAGTAGCTGTATTGATTGCAGACAGAGGAACCTTCATAAAAAGGAAAGTTATCAAGGCTGAAGAGAGGCATTACAGGCCAGGTGCGGTGGCTCACATCTGTAATCCCAACACTTTGAAAGAATGAGGCGGCGGGTGGATCACAAGGTTAGGAATTCAAGATCAGCCTGGCCAAGAAAGTGAATGTCTACGAAAAATACAAAAATTAGCTGGATGTGAAGGCAGGCGCCTGTAATCCCAGCTACTCAGGAAGCTGAGGCAGGAGAATTGCTTGAACCCAAGAGACAAAGGTTACAGTGAGCCAAGATTACGCCACCGCACTCCAGCCCAAGCGACAGTTTCACTCTGTCTCAAAAACAAACAAACAAACAAACAAACAAACAAACAAAAAACACCTTATAGAATGTTTAATAACAAGAGTAAACCCTAATGTAAAGTATGGACTTTGGATGATAATGCGTTAGTGTAGGTTCATCAACTCAAACAAATATACCATTCTCCTGAGGGATGTTATTGCAAAAGTGTGGCAACAGGAGTACATGGGAACTCTGCTACATACTTTTTTGCTCAATTTTGCTGGGAACTTTTTTTAAATGATGAAAAATGCAAATTTTATGTTACATATTTTCCCACAATTTTTTAAAAGATTTGCTAAATAACTGGTCATTTTTAGAATTTTTTTTTTTAGGCTAGTCAAGTGAAGCATTTTTAGAATTTAAAAGCAATGTCGTATCTCATTTTGAAAGGAGATAAACAAAATAGATATCTAAGAAAGTTTTCTTCCCTTTGCTTAAACATTTGTCCTTTACATGCAAAGACAAAAGAGCAAAAGAACTCAGCTTATAACTCAATGTTTGATTTCCACACTAAACAATGTAATTCTAAAGGCGTCCAAGAACAAAGAATTTTATTACATCAAACTAAAAGCCAGCTGAATTGTTTGTGATAACAACAAAATCTAAAAACCCTTAATATGGAAAATGGCTATAAAGTATACCCTCAGTATGCAGCTAGTAAAAAGAAAGAGTTAGGCCTATTTGTACTACATGGGACTCAGTGAAAAGCAATGAATGAAAAAAGAACCATACAATAGTATGGTGCTATTATATTTATATAAAACACACATACCCAACAAATATACAGAAAAAAAATCAAGAAAGTAAACACAAAATTAGTAACAGAAGATGGAAAGGATTTGGAAAAGGTGATCAGAATGGATTTTAGCCTTCTCTAATTTTTTTTCAAAATAATCACGTATTAATTTTTTTTAAAAAGCTAAGACTTTCTATTCCAAACCAAAAGAAAAAAGTCAATTGACTAAAAAAGTTTAAAATATCCTACACCTCTACAGTCAAGACTTCAAAACCAAAGCCAGAGTCCATAAAATAAGCTACTATTCATTAACTTTTAACCACTTATTCTAAGTTTATGACTTCTACACTAGAAAACTTGCAAAAACAAAACACTTCACAATTTCAAATTACCCAGAGTCATTTTCTATGGAAAAGGGAGGAGATTTTTTTTGAGAGGGAGTCTCGCTCTGTTGCCCAGGCTGGAATACGCTGGAACGATCTTGGCTCACTGCAACCTCTAACGCCCGGATTCAAGCGATTCTCCTGCCTCAGTCTTCTGATTAGCTGGGATTACAAGTGCCCACTACAATGTCTGGCTAATTTTTACATTTTTTTAGTAGAGACAGGGTTTCGCCATGTTGGCCAGGCTGGTCTTGAATTCCTGATCTCAGGTGATCCGCTTACCTAGGCCTCCCAAAGTACTGGGATTACAGGCATGAGCCACCGATCCTGGCCAGGAGAATTTTAATATGATTCTCATTTTACTCCTGGAGCTTAGAAAGGGGAGATAATTTGCTCAAGGTCAGACAGCTAGTCAGTGACCAAACCAAGGTTCTAACCCAGTTCTTACCACCTTAACGACCCTCATCCTAAACATTATGGCTAGACTATCTCCCTCCTTCTGGCCTGCTTCATCTTAAAGATGACTATCTCACACTCATCTGGAAGGAATAAAGAGTTAAAAGGAACACATGTAAAGAATCATGTGCAAGTGACAATTTAATAGGCACTCAGCAAACAAAAAGGCACACCTACCTGCTGGCTGCAAGGAAGGTAAGTCTGCACGACAGGCTGCTGAAGGTTTACACTAACCATGAGGCACTTCACTGGTAATAGATAACAAGAACTGAAAAATGTTAGCCCTGACAATACGGTAAACAAAGAGAGTGGACTCTACTTTCTTCTGGAGATAGATACAAACATGTCCAGTAATGTTTATCTTTAATACTCACAACAATTCTGCTAAACCAGCTCTCTCTCTCTCTAACCCATGTCCTCTACAATCCTTTCTCATTCTTTCCTCATAACCCTGAAAGATAATCAAGCTTTGCTCTTTGAAGTTTGATGAAGTTACATTGCCTATGCATTTCAAACTCCTTGGCTCCACTGAAAATTACTAAGATAGTATCAAAGCAGTTAATTATTAACCCTGTGCTTCTGGGATCAGCAGTATACTCTTGCTGCCACCAAAGCCCCTAGCCTTCCTCAATGAAGGCCATGGCAGAGGCAGAGACAGGACCGGAACTGACAGGATCTGCTACCAGTGTATCACAAAATGAACACCAACACTAGCCCCAGCCTATGTGTCCCTCCATGGCTCTTGTTTCTGACTGCCTCTTTTTAATTTATTGGCCAAAGTAAGGCAGGCTTTTAATTTTTTTTTAATGTATAAAATAATTTAATGTATTTTTTAAAATGTATTATAAATGCTGAACTCTACTCTCTTCCTTCCTCAAGACAGATTTGGCTGGTGATCTATTTTGATCCAAATCCCTTCTTCCAGATTGTCTTTAGTGTTCAGTACTTGGCTGGAGTCAATGTTAACATTTTCTAGCAACCAAATGATCCCATTTCAAAATGGTAATTATCCTTGAAATCTTTCCCATTTCTGGATATAAAAAATGAGCTAACTAATGTAAAAGAGTTGAAAATCTCTAAGAAATTCCTGAAATTGACACAAGAACACTCCATATTGAAGGAGGGGGGAAAAACCATATTTGCTAACTCTTAACAAAATGAAAATCCCCTATTGTAATTTTTAAAATATTTTGAATCCTAGCTGATGCTTATTCAAAACATGTATCTGGTACCTGGTTATTTGGATCTATCAGGACACCAAAAGAATAATCCAAAATAGCAGATAATACCAGCAACCTAAAAATAAAAGAAAACAAAACATCTGCTGGACTAGCCAACATGAGGAGCACTTTAAGCCCACAATATGTAAAAATCCTGGACATGGTATTAAAACGCCTCTTTAAATGGAAAGCTGTGCTGATAAAAACAAAAAAATCCTCACAGCTACCTCCATCCCTACCCTAGAAGCTTATTTCACGAGAAGCCAAGTTCTACCAAGGTACAGAATATTGTCTATTCTGTTCTTTGGTAAATACCAAGTGCCCAGACAGTATCTGGTACAGAAGAGCTCAGTAAATATTTGTTGAAGATTGACTACAAATGTACTGAGGGCATTCGGCCATTCTCGTCAAACTAGAGCACGGCAGACAAAGATTGGTTACCACAAAATTAAAACCAGCAAACACAACAGGAAGTAAACTTTCAGAAAGAAACATCAAAAGATCAGACCAGAAAAGCATGCAACCACTGGTATTACCTACAGAATACATGGTCAATATAGCTGAAACAACACATTATAGAAAATATACTAAATATAAGATCTAAACATAGTACCAGAAAGAGATAACTGAAAAAGCAGGTGAGACATATCAAAGCAAAAATGGCTGAGAATTTTTTTTTAATTGAAGAAATATACCAGGCCAGGTGTAATAACTCACACCCATAATCCCAGCACTTTGGGGGGCCAAGGCAGCAGAATCACTTGAGCCTAGGAGACCAGCCTGGTCAACATAGTAAGACCCTCTCCATAAAAAATACAAAAATTAGCCAGGCATGGTGGCTTGCACCTGCAGTTCCAGCTACTTGGAAGGCTGAGGTGGGAGTATCACTTGAGTCCAGGTGTCTGAGGCTGCAGTGAGCTAGGATAGCACCACACACTCCAGCCTGGGCAATAAAGCGAGACTCTGTCTCCAAAAAAAAAAAAAAGAAAGAAAGAAACCGACCCTCAGAAAAAGGATAAGAAATAAGAACTCTATATAAATAATTCTGAGTGAAATTCAAGAATAAGGAGAAAAAAAAAACTTTAAAAAATGGAAGAAAGAGTTCAGAAGCTAGAGATTACCTGCAGAGGAACAACTGCCATCTAAACTTTTTTTTTTTTTAAAAGACGGGGTTTGACCATGTTGGTCAGGCTGGTCTGCCATCTAACTTCTAATCACTCTCAATACCAACAATGGAAAAAGATGGGAGGTGCTGTCCAAGTGCTAAGGGAAAAGATCATGGAGCCAGAACTGGATATTAGGCAAAATAACCTTTTAACAACAAAAACATAAAAATATAGGTTGAGCATCCCTAATCAAAAAATCCAAAATCAGAAATGCTCCAAAATCCAAAATTTTTTAACACCACAAGTAAAAAATTCTACCTCTGACCTCATGTGACAGACCACAGTCAAAATGCAGGCGCACAACAGTTTATTCAGAGTCTCCAAGAGGAAAAAGCCCCTCCTGGCCCCCATCACCTGTTGCTGTTTAACAGCTGGTACAGGTATTCCGGTGATGCGGCTATGCTGCTTAGTTACCCTCCACGCGTTATTTTTTAATTGTATTAACAGAATGCCATATCTCTTACTGTTAAGTACTTACATGTGAATAATCATAAGAAAATGACTGCTTATTGGTAGCATATAAATTCATGTCAGGAACAACACTGATGTCTAGCAAGCACAGATTGTCCACATAGATGGCTGAGATGGTGACACCTTTGCTTTCTGATGGTTCAATGTATACAAACTTGTTTCATATATGAAATCAAAAATATTGTATAAAATTTCCTTCAGACTGGCCAGGCATGGTGGCTCACACCTGTAATCCCAGCACTTTGGGAGGCCAAGGTGGACAGATCATGAGGTCAGGAGATTGAGACCATCCTGGCTAACACAGCGAAAACCCATATCTACTAAAAATACAAAAATTAGCTGCATGGTGGCAGGCACCTGTAATCTCAGCCATTCAGGAGGCTGAGGCAGGAGAATCACTTGAACCAGGGAGGTGGAGGCTGCAGTGAGCCAAGACTGCGCCACTTCACTCTAGCCTGGGCGACAGAACAAGGCTCCGTCTCAAAACAAAAAAGTTGGCCAGGTGCCGTGGTGCACGCCTGTAATCCCAGCACTTTAGGAGGCCAAGGCCACAGATCACGAAGTCATGAGATTGAGACAATCCTGGCCAACATGGTGAAACCCTGTCTACACTAAAAATACAAAAATTAATTAGCTGGGCGTGGTGGCACACACCTGTGGTCCCAGCTACTTGGGAGGCTGAGGCAGGAGAATCACTTGAAACTGGGAGGCTGAGGCTGCAGTGAGTCGAGATCATGCCACTGCACTCTAGCCGAGTGACAAAGCAAGACTCCATCTCAAAAAAAAAAAAATTACCTTCGGACCATGTGTATAAGGTGTATACAAAAATGAATTTTGTGTATAGACCTGTGTCAGATCCTCAAAATACTTCCTTATGTATATAAAAATATTCCAAAATCTGGAAAAATCTAAAATCCAAAACACTTCTGGTCCTAATTATTTTGCATAAGGGATAGTCGACTGGTAATAATGATGCCTAATTTGTGAGATTTCAGGAGCAATAAAATGAAAATTAGACAATAGAATATAAATTACAATGGTTATAAAGTGAAGTAGTCTATGGTTCTTAACAGAGTAAAGATATTAATTACCTTTTAAGTTCTAAGTTAAATAGGAAATGTCTAAGACTACCAACAAAAAGAAATGTATAACTATATCACTTGATGCACATACAGCAAGTAAATAGTAATAAAGAAAAAAGTCCACAATACATTAAGTAAGTAAAGAATACGGGGGGAGGACAGAGAGACCAAGTTAGAAAGTCCAAAATACACAGTAGGAATAAAACAAATATTTTCACCACAATTATCATAAGGGAACTAACTCATCAGTTTAGAGTCAAATTTTAAACCATAAACTAGCTTTATGAGGCTTTTAAAAGGCATATCTAAAACATTAAGCCCACAAAAAAGCTTGAAAGGAAAACAGCAGAAAAAGACATACAAGGCAAACACTAACCAAAAGTCACTTGTCATAGTTATATAACACCTTGACAAAAGATACTTAAGTTTTCAGCCTATATATATACTTTAGTGGAAAATATTCATAGAAACAAAGATCTACAGAATGACAAACTGTACAAAGTCACAACCAAGTTTAAAATTCTTAACTTGGGGCCGGGTGCAGCGGCTCATGCCTGTAATCCAAGCACTTTGGAGGCCAAGGCGGGCGGATCACCTGAGGTTGGGAGTTCAAGACCAGCCTGACCAACATGGTGAAACCCCGTCTTAAAAAATAATAATAAAATAAAATAAGATTCTTAACTTGGTTGGGCATGGTGGAAGGACTGTTTGAGCTCAGGAGTTCATGACCAGCCTGGGCCCAGCCCGGTGGCTGACACCTGTCATCCCAGCACTTTGGGAGGCTGTGGTGAGCAGACCACTTGAGGTCAGGAGTTCAAGACCAACCTTGCCAACATGGTGAAACCCCATCTCTACTAAAAATACAAAAGTTAGCTGGCATGGTGGTGGGCGCCTGTAATCCCAGCTACTCAGGAGGCCAAGGCAAGAGAATCACTTGAAATCAGAAGACAAAGGTTGCAGTGAGTCAAGATCGCGCCACTGCACCCAGTCTGGGCAACAGAGCAAACCCCTGTCTCCAAAAAAAAAAAAACACAGACAGCCTGGGCAACATAGTGAGCCTGTCTCTACACACACACACAAACCTAAATCTACAGATGCAAAGCAAAATCTGAGACTACAGAATCTGACAGATGGTTATGTCCCAACAAATCAATTGTAAGTTGAAATTTTTTGTCGATTTTTTTTTCCTTTTTTTTTTTTTTTTTTTTTAAGATGTCTCTGCCTGTCCCTCAGGCTGGAGTGCAGTGGCATAATCACAGCTCACTGCAGCCTCGACCTCTTGGGCTCATGCAGATCTTCCCACCTCAGTCTCCTAAGTAGTTGGGACTCCAGACACATGCTGCCATACCCAGCTAATTTTTTTATTTTTTGTAGAGATGGGGTCTCCCTGTGTTGCACAGGCTGGTCTCGAACTCCTGGACTCAAGTGATCGATCCTTCCACCTCAGACTCCCAAAGTGTTGGGATAACAGGCATAAGCCACTGCACCTGGATGAAAATGAATTTAATACCCTCATAAACTCATCACAGAGTTGAAAAAGCATAAATTGAGCCATCATGAAGTCCAGATGCTCCTCAACTTACAACGGGGTTATGTCCTAAAAAATCTATCATAAAGTGGAAAAATCCTAAGTCAAACTATTGTAAGTCAGGGACATCCAGTATTGTGTTCTAACACCCACTCCTAACCCCCACCAACTAACAGAACAAACAGAAAAAATTAAAGATACTAGTTTGAACAGACATGGAAAAGCTTCACTTTAAATTTGGAAATACACATTCTTTTAAATTACACATGGAACACTGATGAAAATCTGCACAAACTAACACTAGCCTTAACAAATTTCAAAGAATCCAAATCACATTAGACCACATTTTATTAACTTTTTTTTTTTTTTTTTTAAAGAAACAGGGTCTCACTCTGTCACCCAGGCTGGAGTACAATCATAGCTCACTGTAGCCTCAAACTCCTAGGCTCAAGTAATCCTCCCACCTCAACTCAGCCTCCTGAGTAGCTGGGACTATAGGCACAAACCACCAGGCTCAGCTAATTAAAAAAAAAAAAAAAATTGCCAGGCACAGTGGCTCCTGCCTGTAATCCCAGCACTTTGGGAGTCCAAGGCGGGTGGATCATCTGAGATTGGGAGTTCAAGACCAGCCTGATCAACATGGAGAAACCCCATCTCTACTAAAAATACAAAAAAATTAGTCGGGCATGGTGGTGCATGCCTGTAATCCCAGCTACTTGAGAGACTGAGGCAGGAGAATCGCTTGAACCCGGGAGGCAGAGGTTGTAGTGAACTCAGATCGTACCACTGCACTCCAGCCTGAGTGAGACTCCGACTCAAAAAAAAAAAAAGTTAAATATTAGAGATTACAAATATGATAGATTCAAAAGAGAATGAGTCAGAATTTTATGCCAATATATTTGAAAATACAAACAAGAATAAACCATTTTTTTAACATATACTAGCAAATGTGACTCAGGGAAAAAACAAAGACTTTAATTATCCTATAAATATTAAAACATCCAAATAAGTAATTTTAAAATCTGAGACAGAAAACACCAGGCCCCCATGGTCTTACAGGCAAGGCTTACCAAACCTTCAAGGAATAGGTAATTTCCTTTTACATAAACTCTTGAGAGAACCAAAATGAGGAAATACTATAGCTTATTAGACTAGAATAATCTTGAGAATAAAACTCATCAAGGTTGATACAAAAAAGGAAAATTACAGGCCAATCTCACCATAAACATGGACACATAAACCCTAAGGCATTAGGTAAGATAAAAATGGAAAAAATACAGCATTTCTTTTTTGAGAAAAGAGCAAGGACAAAATATTTAAGTGAACTTTCCTCTAAAGAAGATATACAAATAGCCAGTAAGATATTAAAAAGATAATCAGGCTGGACACAGTGGCACATGCCTGTAATCCCTACACTTTGAGAGGCCAAGGTGGGTAGATTCCTGGAAGCCAGAAGTTTGAGACCAGCCTAGGCAACAAAGCCAAGACCACCGTCTCTACAAAAATTTTAAAAATTAGCCAGGTGTGGCGACGCATGCTTGTAGTCCCAGCTACTTGGGTGGCTGAGGTGAGAGGATCCCTTGAGCCCAGGAGTTCAAAGCTGTAGTGAGCTATGATCATGCCATACTGCACTTCAGCCTGGGTGACATACCAAGACATTTTTTCAAAAAAAAAAAAAAAAAAAGATAATTGATTTTTTAACATGCAAATAGCCAATAAGCTATATAAAAAGACACTCATCAGCATTAGCCATAAAGAAAAGGTAAATCTTTAAAATGTTAGTTACCACATTATCCAACAATTTCACTCCTACCTATATGCCAACAGAAATTAAAACATGTCTTCCCAAAGACTTCTATGCAAATATTCACAGAAGTATTATTCACATTAGCCAAAAAGTAGAAATCCAGTAATAGAGACACAAAAATAAACAAGCCAGAGTGTTTTTCCTATTCTTTCAATTAACAATCAACGCAGAATACTTATGTGACCACACATCAACCAAGCAATCAGTTCTGCGGCAGATACCAGGTGGGTGTCCTCCAGCTCAATTCCAACACTATCAACCTGGAGACAGAGTCAGATCCCATAAGACTGCCCTCTACTTCTGATGCCAATTGCAAGCTCCAGGTTATTGTAACTGTGCTTCCCACCAATCAACTATAAATTTGGGTTCCCATAAACCACCCCTTGGGTTTGATTAATTTGCTACAGTGGCTTACAGAACTTAGAGAATCAAGTTTACCAGTTTATTATAAACAGTATTACAAAGTATACAGACAGAGGCCAGATGTGGTGGCTCACGCCTGTAATCCCAGCTCTATGGGAGGTCAAGGCGGGCGGATCACCTGAGGTCAGGAATTCAAGCCTGGCCAACATGGTGAAACCACGTCTCTTTAAAAAAAAAAAAAAGTATACAGATGGAGAGATGCGCAGGGCAAGGTATGGGGGAAGGGTCTCAGAGCTTCCATGCCCTCTAGGGGCACACCACCCTCCACGAACCTCCCATGTATTCCAGGAAGTTCCCAGAACCCAGTCCTTCTAAGTTTTTATGGCAGCGACATTACTTGGGCACAAGTGATTAAATCATTGGCAGCCTTCAGCCCCCTCCTCTCACTGAAGGCTGGGGGTGGAGCTGAAAGTCCCAACTCCCTAATCATGGCTAGGTCTTTCCAGCGACCAGCCCCCAACCTGAAGCTACCTAGGGTCTACTAGCCATCAGCCAACTCATTAGCATACAAAAAGACACTGATTGTTTTGGAGAGTCCAAAGATTTTAGGAGCTGTATGCCCGGAAACCATGCCAAGGATGAAAATCAAATATATATTTAGCAGGAAACAACATAGATGTCCATCAACTGATGAATGGATAAAATATGTGGTATACCCATACAACAGAATATTATTCAGCAACTAAAAAGAATGAAGGACTGATACTGATACATGCTAAAACATGGATGAAACTTGAAAACATGCTAAGTTCAAAGAAGCTGGTCACAAAAGACCACATATTGTATGATTCTATTAATATGAAATGTTCAGAATAGTCCAATGGGTACAAGGTGGTTCTTTTGGTTGTCGTTGAGCAGGGATAAAAATGTTATAAAGTTAGATTGTGGTGATATACAGTTCTGTGAATCTATTAAAATCCATTCAGTTGTACACTTCACATTGATCCATTAAATGGTATGCAAATTATCTCTCAATAAAATTGTCATTATTTAAAAAAAAAAAAAAACCCTGAAATGTAAGATTATACCCACCAAACTGGCAAATATTAAAGACAGACCATACCAAGGGCAAGCAAGGATGCAGGACAGTGCTGGTAGTCAGGTAAAGAGGTACAATCATTTTGGAAAACAATTTGCACCATCTACTAAAGTTGAAGATGTACATGGCCCACTATCCTGCAATTCTCTTATGTGGTTGATACCTTGGAGAAACATGTCTGCACCTGTTTAAGGCAGCGTTCTTTCTTACTAGAAACAATTACATTCTCCAATGGCAGGACAAGGAGGAAAATGAGACATGTGCCGTCTGCAATATAACAGAGAAATGAAGAGGAATAAGCCACAACCATATGCACCAATGCGGACAAACGTCCCCAACTGCATACCTTCCCGTCCCGGCTTTCCCACCACGTCCCACCATCATAATCACTCCCTGGCCCCTCTCTTGCTTTGCTATTTTTGCTTAGGAAAACCACAACTTCAGTTAAATGAAGCACTGCCTACTGTTCTTCCAGGAAAAATGACAAATTGTGCTGTCTTCACTGAAACTCAGGCCTGCTATCCTAAGGTAGGCCATTCATTCACACACATTCTTACTTTCCCACAGAATATTTCATGCTTCCTCCTCTCTTCTCACACCCCGCCAGCCCCAACTCCCCCTCATTCTCACTGACTGCTGAGAACTCTTCCATTTCACCAAGAAAAAAAAAAAAAGAAGCCAACATCCACGTGCTCCCACTATCCCATCTCCCCTAGCCGTTTGCCCTCCTCCCATCAGGGAGGAGCCCATGGATACCAACTCTCCACATGGGCACCCACCTATTTCCTGCTGCCTTCCCAAGAATGTGGCTCCAGCAAGGGTCACCTCTCCTAATTCATCACATCATTCATCCTCTAGAGAACTATTTCACCAACACTGCAAAAATGCTGTGGTTTCTCCCATCTCAACACCACCTCAGGATCCCAAATCTCCCTTCATCGCTGAGGCAAATCCCATGATGGAGCCCTCTCTACTTGCCTTCCTCTTCTCTCAATCCTTGTGAATGCTCCCTTCCAGGCTTTTCCTGCACCACCACATGGGAACAGCTCTCATCAAGATCATGGATGAATTCTACACTGCCAAAGTCATGGGATCAGTCTTGGCCCTCATCTCAGGTGACCTTACAGCAGCAGCCCTGGCAGAAGTTCCCACTCCATCCTCGATGACAGCACTCTCCCAAGGCTCAAAGCTGCTCCTTCCACCCTCCAGGCTGCTGTAGAGCCTCATTCCTTCAGTGCTCACACTCAACCTGGGGACTGTTACGTGCCACCTTAACATTGAAGACTCTCATTTCTATCTGCAACCTGGATCTCTCCCTTGAGCTCCAAACACCCCGATACAACATATCTCTGATCTGCTCTCCAAAAGCTTCACAAACTGAACATGTGCAAAACCCAACTCCTGCTCTTACTTCGACAACCTGTTCTTCCCATTGTCTTCCCTTTCCTTATACATGGCAACTCTCACCAGCAGCAAAATCTCTGGTATCATCCTTTACTCCTCTCTCACACCCACTCCAATCTGCCAGAAAATTCTGTCTGCTCTTCCTTTTCAAGAAGGATCCAGAAGCCAACCTCTTCTTACTCCCACCCCTGCTCCCCTTCAGTCCCAGCTGCCATTACTGCTCTCCTGGATCACTGCCAGAGCCTCCAGCCTCCCTCCAGCAGCACAGGACACTTATTCTTAACACAGCTTCAGGGGGACCTTTAGAAACCAGATCATGCCACACCTCTGCTCAAAACGCCAAGTGACTTACCCATCTTGCTCAGAGAAAAAGACAAAATCGTTAACCATGGCCAGTGTGACCTATCCCTCCTCCCTCCCCCATCTCCCCCATCCACCTGGCCTACTCTCCTACTGCCCTCTCTTATGCTCCCCACTTCAGCCACACTGGCCTCTCTGCTGCCCTCCAGCACAGCAGGCACACCTCCTTCTTAGCATCTTGTCTTGATGACCCTCCACCTATAATGCTGCCCCTAACTCCCACCCACACACTTGCGGCTGGATCCCTCCACTCCTGCTGACCACTGCATCTCAAGCTGCAGACAAGCAGCAACCCCCCAACCCCCATCTCCCTGGTTTACTTTTCTCCCTGTTTGTATTTCCATATGGCTACTATATCTTCCATTTATCTGTTCATTGTCTTTCCCCTCCAAAATGTAAGCTTCATGAGAGCAAGGACTTTTTATCTGCTTTCCTTACTGTTAACATGCCAGCACTAGAATAGAGTCTAGGACATGGTAAGTACTCAAATATCTGAATGGATCACAAAAACAATGTTGCCTGGGGCCAAAAAAAGAACAAAATGATTCCATTTACATCCTTTAAAGGCATGCAAAAATAAAGTTACATTATATAAGGATACATTCATAGTTTGCAACACCATAAAGTCAAGCACAAAAATGATACATGCAAGGTACTTGCCTAGGGGAGGTCAGAAACAGGGAAGTGGTCAGAAGAGGATACAGGGAGTCAAAGGTATGGCAGCATTCTATTTCCAAGCTGGTTAGCGGGTACACAATTGTCAGTTTTAACGTTTAATAATATCTCGACACAAGCTGATATATACTCTTTGAATACATAGTCCAATTACAAGTTAAAATAAAAAACAGCCCAGGCGCAGTGACTCACACCTGCAATCCCAGCACTTTGGGAGGTCAAGAGATCAAGACCATCCTGGCTAACTCGGTGAAATCCCATCTCTACTAAAAATACAAAAAATAGGCAGGTATGGTGGCGCACGCCTAGAGTCCCAGCTACTCACGAGGCTGAGGCAGGAGAATTGCTTGAACCCAGGAGGGAGAGGTTGTAGTGAGCCAATAGTGGGCCAGTACACTCCAGCCTGGGCAACAGAGTGAGACTCCGTCTCAAAATAAATAAATAAAATTTTTAAAAATTAAAAAATAAGTAAAAAACAGATTAGAGGCCAGGTGTGGTAGCTCGCACCTGTAATCTCAGCACTTTGGAAGAACAAGGTGGGAGGACCGCTTGAGCCCTGGAGTTCAAGACCAGCCTAGGCAACATAGGGAGCTCTTGTCTCTACAAGAAAAAAAAAAATTAGCTGGGTGTGGTGGCATGTGCCTATAGTTGCAGCTACTTGAGGCTGAGGTGAGAAGACCGCTTCAGCCCCAAGCAGCTGCCTCAGGTTGGTCAAGGCTGCAGTGAGCTACACTGCACTCCAGCTTGGGACTCTATCTCAAAAAAATAAACAAAAACAAAACAGATTAGAGCAGGCATTGACAAACTACAACCCACAGGCCAAATCCAGCACTCTGTCTGCTTTTCTAAGTAAAGTTCTACTGGAAGACAGCCACCTTCATTTGTTTACAGATTGGCTATGGCTGTTTTCACACTACAAAAGCAGAGTTGAGTTCTTGCAGACCCCATTTAGCCTGCAATGTCTAAAATATGTACTAACTGGTCTTTTACAGAAAGCATTTGCAGACCCTCAAAAGAGCTGTCTGGTTATAATGTAGAAATTAAACGCAAAATCAAAAAGACCTAATCATCTGTTAACATATATTGATCTTTCAAGGCATGTGTGATTATCCACACTATGTTGAAAAAACATGGTTCTGGCCAGGCACAGTGGCTCACGCCTGTAATCCCAGCACTTTGGGAGGCCGAGGCAGGCAGATCACCTGAGGTCAGGAGTTCGAGACCAGCCTGACCAATGTGCAGAAACCCCATTTCTACTAAAAATACAAAATTAGCCAGCACAATGGCGTCCACCTGTAATCCCAGCTACTCGGGAAACCGAAGCAGGTGAATCGCTTGAACCCAGGAGGAGGAGGTTGCAGTGAGCCGAGCGAAACTGTCTCAAAAAAAAAAAAAAAAAAAAAAAAAGGGGTTCTATATAAAATGTGAGACTCCATAGCAAACAAATTACCCTACAATGTCCTGATAAACTTTAAAGATGTTTTAGAGAGCAAACTGCAAATCTCAAATTTGTGAGCTTTACTCCACCCACAGAAATTATCTGTTTTAATGTACATAAACGTGAGTATGAATATCATCACATTTATGTACATTAAAACTTACATAGCATCTTCCAAGTTTGAAGGAAGAAAATGTGCATACAAACACTAACTCTGTAATCTCCCCACCGGTGAAACCACCAATACCCTTGTACTTCCCAGAGCAGCTAGTTAGACCTCAAAGCCTCTCTATGATCTCATAATACTCCATTTCTCTCCCTGAGATCATTCACTGCACCTTGGAGTTGTTTCTGTACTTGTGTTACCAAAGACTATACCTACGATAGGTGCCAAATGCATAGCTGTTGAGTCCACCTAAGTGTGTAATAACAAGAAGTCCATGGTGGAAATCGGGGCAGTCATTCAAAGACTTTTGTTTAATCAGAACGGGCAGGGTCTCATTTGCAGACAACAGAGGCAGATGAAACCCTGTGTATCGCTATGTCAACAGAAGAGAACCAGCAGACACTGTCCCCTCATCTACCACACAGTGACAAAAAACTGACCCATACTACCACTGAAAATAAAATTCTAGATGTTAACCATTTATTCTGAATTCTCAGTAAAATCCAGCTGTGATGTCGCCCTTGAAACAAATAGCACTTAAAACTGTGGTCTGGTGGGACCACCACAACCCTAAGGAATTGGGGCTGAGATTTCTCTGCTGCTTCTGGGTCTATTTTTCTATAAAAATCAATGACCTCTAAGTTTTGTTCCAGTCCAAAACCATGATTCTCATGAAAGGAAGCCCCAGTCAACTGTCAAGACTAGTCAATGTTCCTCCCGCCATGCCCCATCTGAAGACCAAAGGCCAACCAATCTGACCAGCCAACCACGGACATGCCTTAGTGGGCAGTGTAAACTGCCCTGCTTAGGGTCTCAGTGTGACATGTGCTCTCAGTCAAGCTCTCTTAAAGTGTGTCTCTGCCACCAGAATTTTTGTTCAGATTTACATGCAAGTACAGGAAACCCAAGGCTCCAACTAATGGTCCCACACAGCTTTCTCCAAGTCTGTCTGACTCAACATCAGCCTGCAGCCTTTTTAGTCCTGATCTCTAATATTTCTAAAAACAATCTTTCATCATGTTTTCTTGGGCCATCACATTTCATGGTAGTCAATCTCTGGAGAATTCAAACCAGTTTAAGTCATATTCCACTGTAAGAAATTCTGGGGTTGTGGTGGCTCACACCTGTAATCTCAGCACTTTCGGAGGCCGAAGCGGGCGGATCATGAGGTCAGGAGAGACCAGACTGGGCAACATGGTGAAACCCCTGTCTCTACTAAAAATACAAATGTTAGTCGGGCGTGGTAGTGGGCGCCTATAGTCCCAGCTACTCAGGAGGCTGAGGCAGGAGAATCACTTGAACCTGGGAGACGGAGGTTGCCGTGAGCCGAGATCGTGCTACTGCACTCCAGCCTGGGCAACAGAGCAAGACTTTGTCTCAAAAAAAAAAAGGAATTCTAGAACTAACAATCCCCTGGTTTTCCCCAGAGTTGCTGTGAAGTACAAAATCAGAACCTCCTTATATCCATAAAAAGATGTTCAGAACCTACTGAACTTAACTGTATAAATTCAGTTAACTGTACGGTCTTCACTAATGCATCTAAAAGAGGTCACCACCAGCCAGCCACAACTGAGAAGTAGTAAGTAGCCTCTACTAAGAGTAAAGCCAGCTCTCTGCCCAGTCTGTGACATGAAAATGTCCTAGCTAGGCAGAGGTAAGAAACCTTCTTACATACTGCCAGATGCCCTTGTACTCGCCTCTTCACCATGTAGCCAATGCACCTGCTATCCAGATATCAGTCTGCAATCTTTTAAAATCTGAAACAAACTGAGTATTGACCTGACTAGCAACTATCTCCCTCCTCATAAAGAAAACTAAAGGGGATGGCAGGGAGGAAAAAAGGAGGCTTCCATGACAAATAAATCTAGGCCAAAAAACAAATCTCCAATCAACCTAGGTCCATAGCACAGCAGGAAAAAAAAAAAAAAAAAAAAATTCCCACTTGAAGCACCATCCATTTCAAGAATGCTGAAGATGTTTTGCAAAAACCTCCATCAAGCTTCAGATGGGTCTGGAACCAGAGTCAGTGTCTGAAGTCTGGTCAATGGATAACTGCCAGGTGTGGAGCTATAAACACCTATCTGTCATTACAAAACAGCTGCAGTATGAGAAGAATGGCACTGCTTTTTAAGACTCCCCAAACTAAGAAGGCAAGTGGAAGCAACCATTTCTTATAAATGAGTAACAAAGTGTAACTATTTTATTCTTTGGCAAAACTTCTGGCAATCTCAACCACACAAAATTTAAACAAATCAACCAACTAACTAGCAAACAGAAGCTCTTTCCTCCCAGGCCCCATTTACACCATATACAATTCTCAACAGCTTTGCTATCTCTTGTCATTGCTTGCCTCTCCCTCTAGACTGCAGGTCCTTAAGCACCTGTTCATCCGTGAATCCCTAATACAGTTCCTAGCAGAGTACGGACTCAATTAATATATTTGCTGCTCAAATAAATGAATATTATTAGTAGATGGGGTCACTGGTAGTTCTCAACATAGCCACAGGCCAAATTTCAGGATGAATAAGAAAATGCCTCCATGATCTTTTGCAAATCCAGGTATTAACATCTAGTTGCTAAAAATTTGTAGTTTTCCTAACATTTTTCCATTCAGTAAACTAGATAATCTAAATTTTAAGATGAGCAATAAAGACCTGCCCTTCTCTCTCTACTACTTGCATCTCATCTCCCCAGGAGAAAAGAACACTTCCCCGTTAGGATCAGAGTCTAGAGCACAGAAGAGTCCAACTTACTAGTGGGCAGGATCACTGTGTTAAAAGGTTGACCATCCCGTATGCCTGTCTCCTGCCCTCAAAGGGCAAAACTGGTAATGTGATCCAGGGCTAATTATCTGGGAATAGGTCTTTATTAAAACAAAACAAAAAGCTGGGCAAAGTATGGCTCACGTCTATAATCCTAGCCCTTTGGGTGGCTGAGGGGGGCAGATCAATTGAGGTCAGGAGTTCAGACCAGCCTGGCCAACGTGGTGAAACCAGGTCTCTACTAAAAATACAAAAATTAGCTGGCATGGTGGCGCATGCACATATAGTCCCAGCTACTCAGGAGGCTGAGGCAGGAGAATCGCTTGAACCCAGGAGGTGAAGGTTGCAGTGAGCCAAGATCACGCCACTGTACTCCAGACTGGGCAACACAGTAAGACTGACTCAAAAACAAAAACAAAACAAAATTTAAAAAAAGTTGAAACTGGCATCTAAAAGCAGACCTGACCTCTGACTGACAAGAAGAGGGCAAAAGACACAAAACTCAAAGATTACAGTAGTTTAAGATGATTCAGCACAGAAGCAAATTGTAAATACCTAAGAATTTTGCTGAGTTTCACAGCACAATATGGTAATGTATTTTCATGAGGTTAAGAAAACAAATTTCCTAAGATGTTTCATAAAATCGAATTTATTTAACAGTGCTTCTAAAGTTCAGTCTTCCGGCACCTTAAAAATAGTGTCAGTAAGTATACCATCTCTCCCCACTACTAAACAATCTCCAAGTCAGGATCTAGGTACTGCAAAGAGCAAGTTCACAGATCACCCAAAAGAAACCTTAACTCACAAACAGTCTGTAAACCTGTGGTCTAGAACAGTGGTTCCAAAATCCAGCTGCACTTCAGTATTGTTTGGGAAGCCTTTTAAAAAAAAGATTCTCAATCCCACCGCAAACTTCCAGAGGTGGAGTCCTACATCCATGGTCTTGAAAAATCTCTAATTATTCTAATGCTGGCCAGTCACATCTATCTAGCGCAAGATTTCTCAACCTCGGCAGTGTTGCTATTTGGAACTGGATAATTTTGTTGGCGGACGAGGCGGCCATGCTGAACACTGTACGATATTTAGCAGCATCCTTGGCCTCTACCCTCTAGAAGCACACTGCCCACTCCCAGAGGGGTGACAAGCAAAAATGTGTCCAGATATGTTTCCTGGGGGGTGGGGGGAAATCACCCCAATTCAGAACCCCTGATGTAACGTAAACCAAAAACAATCATTTAAAGTTAAGAAAGGAAAGAAATATGAAAGCTGTTTAAGCCAAGAGGCCAGGTCTTTTTTTCAGTACAGCCTTAGAAAAAGTAGCTAACACTACTCAGCCCATACAGGGGTGCAGATCATGACTTCTGAGGACCAAGTCAATGCTGAGTTTTAGTTGAGCACATAGAGGAGCTTTATTTTCACTATCATTTACCCTTATTTAGTAAAATACTGTATAATTTTAGACCAACCCACACACACACGCACACACAGCACACAGTCTGCCTCTCAAATACTGAAAATATAGAACTAGAAGATGAAAATTATCATAGAAACAAAGTGAATACTGATTGTGACACTTGTTTTAAAGAGACATTTATTTGTAATAAGCTCACTATCTCTGTACCAAATAGATGCAAAGCCTTACCTTTTTTTTTTTTTTTTTTGAGATGGAGTCTCGTTCTGTCTCCCAGGCTGGAGTACAGTGGTGCCATCTGGGCTCATTGCAACCTCCGCCTCCCAGGTTCAAGCAATTCTCCTGCCTCAGCCTCCCAAGTAGCTGGGATTACAGAGGCGCACCACAATGCCCAGCTAATTTTTGTATTTTTAGTAGAGACAGGGTTTCACCATGTTGGCCTGGCTGGTCTTGAACTCTTGACATTAGGTGATCTGCCCACCTTGGCCTCCCAAAGTGATGGGATAACAACAGGCATGAGCCACCGTGCCTGGCCAAAGCCTTATCTTACAAAGCTAAGCAACCTCATGCTGTCAATGTTACTTCTATTCATTTTCTGCTCAGCTATAGTCTGATTCTCAAATTCTCAATTAGCTCACTGAAACCAGCAGCACGTTTTTTTTTTGTTTACTTTGCTTTGCTATACTTTACACAAAAGCTAGACTTCTAAACCCAAAACAATCTTCTTCCTATCATTGAGTAAGCTCTACCAGCAAGACACTCATCTCTACTTAACACTGAGTCCATCAAAACATACTTATCCCCAATACAGGAAACCAAGTCCCAAGTAAACACAGCAATACCAAGGGAAGGGCACGCAGTTTTGAGTACCATGGAGAAGAGCACCAAGCAAGTGTTAAAGGACTGTGAGTTTATTTCTGACTGAGTGGATGGCATTTTGTTAAATGTTCCAGACTCCTTGACCAGACATGCTGAAATGGAGAATACCTTCCAAAGCATCCCTTTAGGATGACAGCTATTTCCCAAACTATCTCTGCTGAAGAATACTGCAATTCACAGTACCCTTACAGTCTTCAGTAAGAACCAGGAGTACACTAAGAAAACCTGATATTACTGATTTGGGGGGCAGTCACCCAGAAACTAATATGCAAAAGCACATGAGGAACAGAGGCCAACTTAAGCTTGCGATGGGGTTTTCTGTATTTAACCACCTCTTTAAACATTCTGAGTTGCTACTACTCATTAATTACTCCAGTAATTAATAACTTAAGGAATGAATGTTCAAAACCCCTGTCCTGAAAAAACTGTAAGAACTTCTAGTTTACTTTTTCAGCCCAGCTGACCCCTTTTTTTTTTGAGACAGAGTCTCGCTCTGTCACCAGGCTGGAGTGCAGTGGCACGATCGGCTCACAGTAATCTCCGCCTCCCGGGCTGAAACGATTCTCCTGCCTCAGCCTCCCGAGTAGCTTGGACTACAGGCGCATGCCACCACGCCTAGCTAACTTTTGAATTTTTAGTAGAGATTAAGTTTCACCATGTTGGCCAGGATGGTCTCCATCCCTTGACCTCGTGATCTGCCTGCCTCCGCCTTCCAAAGTGCTGGGATTACAGGCGTGAGCCACCGCACCCGGTCCGGCCCAACTGACTCTTAAACAGAGCTTTCTAAAGACAGTCACCAAGAGTAAAGGCTTAAAAGCTCATCTGACTTCCCAACAGTACCTAAACATTTAAAAACCAAATTTAAATTAATAACAGCCATTAATTAGCCTAACCACTAATCAGCCGCTGAGATGATTGTGTGCCTGGCACGGTTCTAGCTGCTTTACATGTATTAAGGTGTCTGTCCTGACAAACTTATGGCTGAAACACTTATTATTATTCCCATACTACAGAGAAAAAAAAAAGTAAGGCTGGGTAACTTGCCCAAGGTCACAGAGCTAAAAAGTGGTCAGGCCAAAACCTGACTCCACTCCACAGTGAGGAAAACCCAACCACCACCACTAATTAGGTCTTATACCCTTGCTACTTGAGGCACATTTTTCAATGGTTGGAGATCTGGAGTCCCTTTCCCCCTTGAAGCCTGAAGCCTATCTGCAACATGACCTTGAGGACAAAATCAAAGCAAACGTCCCATTCATAAGGTCGGACATCACCCTGTCAACAAGTGCTGCGACGATGAAAGGGAACGCCTATCAAGCACCCCCTCCCATAACAGCAAAACAGACCCAAAGCCCCACAGAGAAAATGTTAAGTACCAGGAAACTGACATCAAGTCATGCGGTTGAAACGTCAGGGCAACGGAGGTGCATCCAAAGACCCATCCCATTCACCTACAACAAAGTCCAAACTGTGATCACAGGCAGCAGGACCTCAACAGGAAAGACCTCCAAGTTGACAGTGAATGGGCTTCTTTAAGAGGGAGGGACTTCCAGTCACAAGAAGGACCACCCCCCTGGCTCAAATACACCAGGGAGGCATTCGAGACTGTCTACATCCCAGCGACCGCACTGGAGTTAAAAAGCCACCGGGAAAGGCACTGGGAGCCTCGGAACTGGCTGGTGTGGATCCCGATGACTCTGCGGCGAATTAACAGAAACCCACAAAACTTGTTTCCCGGAGAGCAGAGTCCAACAATAGCCTTCGCGACTCTTGACGGCGAGTTGCTGCCTCAACTTGACGCGCTCCCCACGGCCCCCGGGAGGAGCTGTCCCGGAGCCCGCGGCCGGGATGCCCAGCGGGAACGGAAACTGGACGCGGGCCGGGCGGTGGGCGACGCAGCGGGCCGCGGCCGGCGGGCGGGAAGGCTGGGGCCAGAGCTAGGTTAGGGGCGCGCCTCGCCGGTCCGCCCGCTCGCCGCGCAAGGCCGCGAATGTGAACGCGGCGCAAACTTCGCCGCCTCGGTCGCGTCCCGTCCCCGGCGCCTGGCCCGGCGGCCTTTCCGCGGCGCCTGGCCCGGCGGGGCCCCGGGCTGACAGGAGCGGGCGGGGAGCGGCCGGGAAGGACTCGGCGCCGCGCCTCCCGGGCCCTCGGAGCGGCGAATTCCGGGGGGGGAGGGGAGAGGGGCTGGGACGCTCCCTCCCCGCGCCGCCGAGGCCCAGGAGGAGAGACCCCGCGCCTGCCCGCGAGCCACGCGCACCCCTCGCCACAGCCTGCTCCGCCGCCTCCCCCACCCCTATTACCTGGAGGTGCCCACGACCCGCCGCTAGTTGCGCTCAGGCGGGAAACGCGCTCACCGACACCATCAGCGAAGCGCCCAAAATGGCGGACGTATCAAGCAGGCCTTGAGTTCCCCCCGCCCTCCCTCTGGCCGCCTCACAGCCAATCGCAGCGCTGTCCCCGCCCCTAGCTCCAGGCTCATTGGCCCTTCTCTCCCGCCCCCTACCACCCATTGGATCGTCTAGCGGCTCCCTCGAATCCATTCCGATTGGCTCGCAAGCCTCGTCAGTCAAGCTCGAGGGGCGCATTCTTTTCCCATGGACTTGACGGATCCGGAACCTCTAGGACCCCGGAGCCTGAGAAACAAATCAGAAGCCGAGAGAAAGCTGGCTGGCTCCCCCTACGCCGTAGCAACAGCAGGGCCTCCACTTGACGGACGCTTCGGACCACCAATCCGAGTGGGCAATGCTTTTTGAAACTAAATGGAGCCAAACCAATCATGGCCGTGGAGCCGGAGCCGCAAGGGAGCCAATGGGGTGGCAAGCTGGCCGGACGGGGCGGAGGCGACGGGGACACCGGTGATGACGTGAGCCACAATGCGCGCCGGCTGCGGAAGCTAAGCCGGGCTCAGGAGTTAGCTTGAGCCGCGAAGCGTTCGCTTAGCATGTGAGCGGTTAGAGGATCGATACCCGCATTCTCGACAGCGATATTTTATCAGAGGGCTCTCCTGTCTCGCCCTTTACTCGAAAGAGGTGGCTGTACTGGAAGCCGGGTCAAGGTGAGGGGTCGTTGAATTTCCTCATCTGTGACCTATCGCCAGGACAACTGCGGAAAGGATTTAGAAAAGAACTTAAGAATTTTGTTTTGTTTGAGACGGAGTTTCCCTGTGGTCTCCCAGGCTGGAGTGCAGTGGCGTAATCTCCACTCACTGCAACCTCCGTCTCCCGGGTTCAGGCAGTTCTCCTGTCTCGGCCTCCCGAGTAGCTGGGATTACAGGGGCCCACCACCATTTCTGGCTAATTTTTGTATTTATAATAGAGTCAGGGTTTAGCCATGGTTGGCCACGCTGGTCTGATCTCGAACTCCTGACCTAAGGTGATCCGCCCATCTCAGCCTCCCAAAGTGCAGGGATTACAGGCGTGAGCCACCGTGCCCGGCCTGGGGTCCTCTTTTGAGACAAGGTCTTGCTCTGTTGTCCACGCTTGAGTGCATTGGCATGATCGTGACTCACTGCAGCCTCCACCTCCTGGGCTCAAGCAATCCTCCCACCTCAGCCTCCGGAGTAACTGGGACCACAGGCATGCACCGCTAGGCCCCGCCAATTTTTTAATTTTTTGTAGAGACAGGGTTTCCTTGTGCACAGGAGCTTCTAAATGCTCCCCCGACTCCCTGTCCCCCGTGATCTTTGTGCCTCCCAGGGAGGACCGAGGTCCCGGACGTCAGGACCCCTGTCCCAAGACCCGGCCTGGGACACCGAGACAGCTCATGGATAGGCCCCATGCTGATAACCTGCCTTATTCCGAAATGGATTGGAGACACCATTCAGAGTCCCATGAAAATCCACATGAGGGCCGGGCGCGGTGGCTCACGCCTGTAACCAAGTAGTTTGGGAGGCCAAGCCTGGCGGATCACCTGAGGTCAGGATTTCAAGATCAGCCTGGCCAACAAGGCGAAACACGCTCTCAACTAAAAATAAAAAAATTAGCCGGGTGTG
>CAUYLG010015452.1:0-39461 GCA_963573385.1 Cacajao melanocephalus
TCTCATTAGCATTTCGTTAAATCTTCTTTCAAGGTTCTTAGTTTCTTTGCATTGGGTTAGTACATGTTCTTTTAGCTCACAGAAGTTTCTTATTATCCACCTTCTGAAGCCTGATTCTGTCAGTTCATCACACTCATTCTCCCTCAGGCCTTGTTCTCTTGCTGATGAGGAGCTGTGATCCCCTGTAGGAGGAGAGGCATTCTGATTTCGGGTGTTTTCAGCCTTTTTGCACTGGTTTCTTCCCATTTTTGTGCATTTATCCACCTGTCGTCTTCGTAATTGCCGACTTTCAGATTGGGTCTGAGTGGACATCCGGCTTGTTGGTGATGAAGTTTTTTCTGTTTCTTAGTTTTCCTTTGGTGGACGCCCTTTCCCCACAGAGCTAGGCCTTCCCGGGTTCAGCTGTGCTTATGTGAAACTCTCAGTCCTCAGCGCTTCCAATTGCTGTTCTCCTTGTGGGGATGGGACCAGCTGAACCCGACTCAAAGGGTACCTGGTCCCGTATACTCCTCACTGAGAAGTGCCGCGCTGCACTGGGGTGCCGGCAAAACAGCCGCACCGGCCAAAAGAGTCGCGCTGGCGACCCATGTGGCTCCTCTGCTGCGTATCTCCCAGTTTGTGGGCAACAGAAATTCGTCTGAAATTGCGGTGTCCACTCGCTCTCTGCACTTTCACTGGGAACTACAGTCCTGAGCTGTTGTTAATCGGCCATTTTGGATCTCTCTCCCAAGTTACAGTATTATTCACTGAAGTGTTTAGAGGTTGATATGGTTTGGCTGTGTCCCCACTCAAATCTCATCTTGAATTGTATCTTCCATAATTCCCATGTGTTTTGGGAGGGACCTGGTGGGAGATAATTGAATCATGGGGGCAGTTTCTCCCTCATACTTTTCTCTTGGTGGTGAATAAGTCTCATGAGATCTGATGATTTTATAAGGAGTTTCGCTTTCACTTGGCTCTCATTCTCTCTTGCATGCTGTTATGTAAGACGTGCCTTTTGCCTTCCATCATGATTGTGAGGCCTCCCCTCTTAGAAACTACCCAGTGTTATCAGCAGCGTGAAAACAGACTGATACAGAGGTGAAGGACTAGAGTGTTCGTAACCTGTCCTCAAATGTTCAGGAAAAAGAGTTAGGTGTTACACACACACACACTCACACTGCAAATAATAAGACAAATGTTAACAGTGCATATCTGAGTAAAGAGTGTTCTTGGCTAGTGCGGTGGCTCACACCTGTAATACCAGCACTTTGGGAAGCCGAGGCAGGTGGATCACCTGAGGCCAGGAGTTCGAGACCAGCCTGACCAACGTGTTCAAATCCTGTGTCTACTAAAAATACAAAAATTAGCCAGGTGTGGTGGCACGTGCCTGTAATCCCAGCTACTCAGGAGGCTAGGGAGGCTAAGGCACAAGAATCGCCTGAACCTGGGAGGCGGAAGTTGCAATGAACTGAGATCACATCACTGTGCTCTAGCCTGGGGGGGCAGAGCAAGACTCCATCTCAAAAAAACAAAAAAACTCATCTCTAGTCTGCTGTAAATTTGTCTTTAAACTTAATAAATCATTTTTTAGTTGCACATTATTTTTAACTTATAAGAGATACTAATATCTTTAAACATAAAAGAATTATTATAATTCCAGTCCACATCCCCATTAGAAAGTCTGATGTGTTCTTTTGAAAGATCCTGGCATGATTATTAAATAGTAATGGAAGTTGTCAGCTTGACAGTTCTCTTCATGGAATTTGCCAAAGCTCATTGACGTCATCCAGACTGGAGGGCTTGGTCTCTGCCAACATCCGACAAGATGTAATACAAGGAATATGTTTCTTTACAGTGTTTCTCATGGCCACGCAAATGCAGTTTTTTCCATTTTCTTTTTGCTCTTGGGACACAGTAATGTTCCAATCCATGTAAGTATGTTTCGCTCATAATCATCAGCTCTGTATTCATTTTAGCAGTTTACTTCATCCCATGCTAGGGTGGGATCGGGGGCGGGGAACCTTTCAAGGTATTTACACTGTAGCCTAAAAGCTCTTAACTTCAAGCTTTTAGTTTTATTCATCTTTTTATTTCTGGTCTCTGGCCCCTGCTGGCTCATAGTAGAGACTGAATATATTTTTCTTGCATTGAATTGACTATGGTTATATATCTCCTACAGTTAGATTTTACAGGGGCCTGTTTGTAGTTCTCTCCATATAATCTGTATTAACTGTTAACCAAGTTCAGGTTAACTTGCCAGCCTGTGCTTGTAGCTATGGTATCGCAGACTAAGATCTTGCTGCCTTTCTGTTGAATCACGTGTCTCATGTTGTCTTTATTACAGTGACTGTATGAAAGCATGCAGAATTTTCCCTAAATTTCCCTTAGTTCCTCACATACATTTGATTTGAAGTTATTTCCTGTTTTTCTTATAAGACTGTATTAGACTTCAATTATTTGTTTCATACTTAGTTGTATTATCACATGAAAGAACCTATTTTGTAAAAGCTTATATCATACTGATTATATTGTCTTAGTTTATCTCAGTCTTTAATATCTAGTAACTCCCATAAAGGGTAGATTCTCTTTATTTTGAAGCTTTTAGTGCTTTTCCTCTTTAGGTGTACAAATTGTTTGCTCATGCAATTTTCTTCATTATAATATTTTTCTCTTAACTTTCATACTGTACTGCATGGTCATTACTTTCCTATTCACAAGCATACTTTTTCCAGCCATTATCTGTTTGGTCTGCTAAAGCAGCTATCCATCATTTGTAATTTAGTATCATTCAAACTCGAGCTTACCAGCTTGTGCTTGTAGCTATGGTATTGTAGACTAAGATCTTATTTGTCTGGAGGGTCTATTAAATTGTAGTTTGTTCCCAGTCATTCATTTCTCTTGAAATCCCTTCAGGTTATTTCAAAGCCAGCATTTCTTTAATAGTTCATGGCGCCATTCCAGGAAACATTAATTCCATGTCCCTTTTTCCTGTCTTTTCTGTCACCTGTGCTCCTATCTCCTTTCTATTATAATTCCTTACAAAGTGGTGCTTGTAGAGATTAGCACTGCTGTATTGAATTGCATTAGGAAACAGAGGATTCTGCCCCATGTCTGTGTAGTTTTTTAAAACTTTTATCTAGTTTCCAGGTGGTTCAGAAGTGCCTACATTTGAGAACCACTAATCTTTGTTTCTTGTTTGTCCTAAAGTTGAAGGAACAGAATGTTTCGTCTTACAGATATCTTCCCTAGCTTGATAGCATAAATTAGGGTATTGACCGATATGTATTGGACCTTAATACAGTTTAATGGTAGTTTAATTTTACTTGTGCTTTGGGAATTCGGTGAAATTGGAAATTCAGCTTAAGGCTTTTTTTGTATGTTAAGTTTTGAAGGAAGTGCATTAAGACTTTGTGTACTTTCTTTTTCATTTTTCTCAGCTTACTTTAATAAGGGAATTAAGAATTTAATGACTGAGAAGCTAGGCTATGTTCATCATCTTGAGTTTCAGCGTAAGAGGGATCTGGTATATGCTATATCTATAGGATCCTGTATCCCAGCTCTGAAGAGTAAAAATTCCTAATCCATAACAATAAGAGTAATCTTTTTATAGGGTTTTATATCTCCTATATCTCCGATTTTATTAAATTTTTTCAAAGTGAACATTGAATTCTGCATAATCTAAAAATTAGATCAATGTTATATGTATAACCAATAGAATTGCTTAAGGGAGGAAAAATATTGGTTATACATGTAACATTGATCTAATTTTTAGATTATGAGTGGCTAATTTATTTCTTTGGTTCATACTGAAGTTTAAGCTGTATATTCATTTTATACACACACACACTCTCTCTCTCTGTCACACAGACACACACACACACACACACACACACACACACAGTTTTTATATGAATATAAAGAGATGGAGTCTCACTATGTTGCCCAGGCTGGTCTCGAACTCCTGGGCTCAAGCAATCCTTCCACCTTGACCTCCCAAAGTGCTGGGATTATAGGTGTGAGCCACTATACCTGGCCTATATATTCATTTTAAGGTAATGATACTATGTGCATATTTTGAAATATTTTCAATGTTTCCAGTTATTTCTGCAGTACATTAGTTTTCAGGATGAAGTTATACTGTCATGAAAAATAAATAAATCTGGTTTTGTTAAATGGTATGAAGTATTTAAAAATGTTTGATATTCATAATAATGGTCATGTCTATTAATTTTAAGTAATTTTTTCTTTGCCAGAAATGTGCAGACATACTGCGTATATTATCTAATTTAATCTTTATAGCAGTCTTGTGAGGCTTGTTTTATAGATGAAGAAACTGAAGATTAGAGACCTTAAATAACTTGTTTAATGTCACAAAACTAGTAAAAGTGGCAGAATTGGGTTTCAAACTCAGATGTGTCTAAGCCCCTGTGTTCTCATGTAGTTTGCTACTCTGTCCACATCAGCACATGCTGCTCTGCTAATGACCATTGCTCCAAACACCTAGCTGATTTTCCTCCATTGATTCGTGCATGCTAAATGTAAAAGTTTTTCTAAGAAAATGCATCCCATAGATGTAGGATAAATGTAATTACCCAGTGTTAACAATAGGCTTTTAGATACCACTCCTGTTGTTTTTGAGGGAATCCAAGAGAAAGAAAAGGAAGGTTAGAATATAGAACATCTTCAGGTTTGTTTTAATACCAGCACCATTCATTACCTTGCCCTAGACTAGAGTTAAAACCTTATAGCACTGAATTTAAAAAAAAAAAATTCAAACAATAATCTCCAAGGGTAATGCATGATTGGTATCTACATGATTATTAAGGTGGCAGATACAGTGGCTGCAGGGCTCCCTCTTGTGGACTATTAGAGCAAGTAGTGGTCTGGTCGCAAGAGCCAGAGGCTTTTCTGTTAAAGGCCTCTTTTGTGACATCGGTTGTGGGAAAACATGGAATTGGGTGACAGAGAAGAAAGAGTCTGTGGAAGAGTCAGGAGTGATACTGTTCTGGTTGTGTTGGGTCTCCAGCCCTTTTGTTTCCTTGACCTGTGGCTTCTATTTCCCGTCTACTTTCTAACATGAGGAGGAAAAAGCAAGAGAAAAGCATGTCTTTTACATGTGCCTGCTATCCCACTTTTAATGATTTGGCTTAGAGAAGCTAAGAATGGATGACTGGAAGTAATACCCATGATCAGTAAGTCACAGTGTTCATTTAGTTTTGGTGGAGGCTGGTAGTTTGTTCATGGTCACATAGTGAGGTAATGTGATATTTTAGAAAAGAGCCAGCAAAGCCAACTGCTCTTTAATAGTAACTTGATTAATTCACTGAGCCCTGTTGGGTTTCTAAGCTGGATTGGAATGTAGGTAACCATGTAAACTAGCACAAGCCTGACACTTAAAATAAATAGTCTAGGCTTGATGGAAGTGGAGCTTTAATAAAGGCAAGTTTAACCTATTGTGTATTATGCTGTGAAATAAATAATAACGTCTCATGTCACAGAGTGAGCTCATGAGAATATTGGTAAAAGGGCCAGGTGCAGTGGCTCACGCCTGTAATCCCAGCACTTTGGGAAGCCAAGGGTGAATCATGAGGTCGGGAGTTCAAGACCAGTCTGGCCAACATGGTGAAACCCTGTCTCTACTCAAAATATAAAAATTAGTTGGGCATGGTGGTGCATGCCTGTAATCCCAGCTACTTGGGAGGCTGAGGCAGGAGAATTGCTTGAACTGGGACCTGGGAGGTGGAGGTTGAAGTGAGCAGAAATCATGCCAGTGCACTCCAGCCTGAGCTACAGAGTGAGACTCCATCTAAAAAAAAAAAAAAAAAAAAAAAAAAGAAGAAGAATATTGGTAAGAGGGTCAAATTTTGTTCTGATGAAAGTACTAGTTAAATTCTTATAGTCATTCTTTCTTGTTCCCAGTTCCTCATGTATCCTCTCTCCTGTATTCCTAAATGATGCTGATTATTCAACTTGATATCCTTTTCTCTCTGTAGTGGCCTCTATTTGCTTTTTTCACTCAGGTTTCTCTAACTCGCTGACAAAACATCTGGATACAGCCTTCTCAGCACTGTCCTTGTTTCTTTCCCCATAATAGGAGTCTATAGACTTTTCAAAAGTAGGAATTTTATGTGTAATTACTCTAGGGAAACTGTGTCTGTGTGATGAGGGGAGTGGGGGCAGGGAGGAAACATGAAGAAACTTAAAATTTCCAACAATCCTAAAGTGATCTCATGTTTTATCCTTGATTTATAATTCCCGATCCCTTTTCTTAGGTCATAGTTTGGAAGCAATTCTAGGACAATTCTGAAAATCTCTCTAATTTTCTTTGAGAATTTTGTCTCCAGTTTGGCATGGTTTTTAGACACTATTGAAGTATACTCCTATTCCTTGTTCTACTTCTGAAGATTTATTCCAAGGGAATAAATTAGGTTGTGTACAAAAATGTAGTTATAAGGATCTTTATTGCAGAATTGTTTGTAAGCAAAATAAAAATTTGAAACATTTTTACAGCAAAAAGATTAAGTGAATAATAATTTCATACATTAGACTAATACATGGCTAGTAAAAGTGATGTCACATATATTTATTGGCATGAAAAGGTAATTCATAAATTCTTTTTTGTTTTGCTTTGAGGAGTCTCACTCTGTCACCCAGGCTGGAGTGTAGTGGCGCAATCTCAGCTTAGTGCAACCTCCACTTTCTGGGTTCAAATGATTCTCCTGCTTCAGCCTTCCAAGTAGCTGGTATTAACAGGCGCCCACCACCACGCCCGGCTAATTTTTGTATTTTTAGTAGAGATGGGGTTTTCCCAGGATGGTCTCAAACTCCTGACCTCAAATGATCTGCCCGCCTCAGCCTCCCAAAGTGCTAGGATTATAGGCATGAGCCACTGTGACCAGCTGATAAATTCTTACGTGAAAAAAAAATACTGTTAACTTTCTCTGATGAAAGAAAAATTATATGTATACATACATATAAAAAATAATTCTTAAAAAAAATCTAGAGTACCAGGTTGTTAACAATGGTAGTTTCTAGACATAGGTAAGTTCTCACATGAGACCTTTCCCCATTCGCAAACCTAGGTTGAGCAGAAGAGAGGTTTTGGGGTGTCTCATCCCAGAAAAGACCTTTAGGAAAAAAACTCCTTTTAAAGGAAAGGGGTGAATACCATTCAAAATGACAGAGTAAGAACTTCCAGGGGTTGGTCTTTCCACTGAAACAACTACCCAATTAGAAAGAATGACCAGAATCTACTATTTCAGCACTCTGGGTCCTGATTGGACACTTAGAACCACCAAGAGAGTGCTTGATGAAGGTAGAGGCCACTGTTTTTTGGCAGCACAGCTTGGGTGAACCAGTGACCATCCCCCACCCCTCAGCCCCGTGTCCTGTGGGGTTATGACCCATATATCTGCAGTATCTGGCTGAAACCAGGGTAGGCAGTGGGGGGGACCTTGGTGTTCTAGTCAGTCTGGTGGATCCCTGAGGGATTGATGCGGATGTTTTCCCAAGATTTGGCCCTCTTGGCTGCAGGTGTTTCCCCTACTGGCATCTATCAGGAGATTTAAGGAGATAGTACTCTCCCGACCCCCTCACCCCCATTTTGGAGCCACACAGTTAAGGAAATCTGTGCCAGATTACTGGCTGACTGTAGAGATAATGGAACAGAAACTTCAGTGATTTCATACGAGAAATAGAAACAGGCAAACAGATAAGCAAAGACAAAGATAGTTTAGAAAAGTCGTAAAATGCAAGCAAGTATCCCCATGTGCCTGTCTGAGGTCCATGGAATGAGTGGATCTGGAGGTGCTGCCGCTGAATCAAGACATGTTCCTTTGCCCCCTGTCAGACACATAATGCTGGTAAGAATGGTTCTGTTTCTCTGCAGGAGAGACAGAGACTGCCTGTGGCTATGGGACAGATTCCATGGTCAGAAGGCCCTGAACATAGCTGGCAAGTCAGACTGATGCTGGTAGCCCTGGAAGCTACACATGGGATAGACCTGATTGTGGAGTGGGCTTTGCTTACCTGTGGAAGATGCAAATCCTTAGAGTGCCATTAAAGAGATAGAACAGAAGAAACTGCATGAATTTGGATGGAACATACTGTGCAGCCCGTAATGTTCAGCAATGGGCAGACAGATAACTTCCTCAGAGTATAGTTTGAAAGATAAGTAGAACTGGCAATCGAAACACTGTCTGTAACAGAGGGAGATGAAAGCACAAAGGGCTGACTTACTCACCGCCACAAGTGTGTGCTCACATTCAGCGTGAGTGGGACTAAAGGAGTGTCCCCACAAGATTTTTGTCTGTTTTTCTGGTTGATCTGGTGAAGCGGGGTTGGGGAGGGTGCTGATATGACTATAAATTCTTGCCAAGGGAGAAGTACACTGGTATAACAACTATAGTTTTTCTTTCTTTCTTCCCCAAATCACCTAAAAACATCTTTTTTTCCTTCCCCTACCTGATACAGCCGTCCTAGGACTATAAGTGCTGGAAGCAAGGATTATTTCTAAGTAAGAAAGTGTAACTGTATTTTTAAGCCTTGTGTCAGAATTCCTGAGGGCCTAATGGTGGATTGTGCCTTCACCCCATCTGGCAAAATTGGGGCTGAGCGTGAATACAGCTATAATGCCTAGTGGTAAAAATGGCTCACTAGTTCAGAACTTTTGTAACCCTACCCTCTATGAATGGGAATGGACAGAGGGAAAGGTGCTTGCTAGACTAGTATTACAACCAGCAACCTGGACCAGCACAGAGACCAAACCTAATGCTCCTTCCAAATATGGAAACATCTGAGTAAAAAATGATGGGTGAAGAAAAGGAGGACGAATAACTGAGGCTAAAAAAATGAATAAATGGGTTATAAATTGAGGGAAATCCAATATTACATTATAAGTGTTAGAGCAGGAGACAGCATTACCTCTTAGCTCAATTATTCCAGATGCCTGAAAGGATAACGCTATCTGTTTGCCAAGATTGCTCCTGCTTTTGGAACCTGACAAGATCTAAAAAAAGCCTAGAAACCTGAGTCTCCCTCACCCTGGGAGACAGTCATGCACTATGATGGACTGTACTAATTATTAGTAATTGTGTATATTCTTTTGATGTAAAAGATCCGTGTTTGAAAACCAGGAGATGGCCTGCAGTATTATATGTTTTTGCCCACAATTCCAGCTCGTAACTTCATAGCTCTTGGTACAGTCTTTTGTTATAATGTTGAGTGGGGCAGGCCTCAGGAAATACAGTTTCTCTGACCTTCTCTTGCCCTCCTTTTCACCTGCCCCAAGGTAGGACTCTAATGTTTCCCTACTTCTCTGATTGTGGGTCGTAAGACCTTCCCTAGAGAGAGTCTTGCCCTATACCCTGGGGGAAGGAATGCTGACATTATGAAGCTTACGTGAAAACCCCAGAGGACTACATTCAGGGAGTTTCCACATAGCTGAACACCTTCAGGTTTCTGGAGGGTGGTGTGACCAGGGAGGACATGGAAGCTCTGCACCCCTTCCCCATACCTTGCCCTATACATCCCTTTATCTGTGTCCTTATAATATCCTTTATAATAAGCCAGCAGAGTTTTAAAAAATATATAAAATGCATGGCTCCAGCCTACAACAAGCAAAAATAAACAATCCTGGAGGAGTAAAATAATTCAGTTTCCAGAGCTTCCCAAATGTAAAACTCGGAATGTTCAGTTCCCAACAAAAAAATACAAAACATGCAAGAAAATACAGCCCACAGGAAAAAAAGAATTTGATATAAACCACCACGGAGGAAGCCCACACATTGGAATTACTAGTCAAAGATGTTAAATTAACTATCTTAAATGTTTACTGAGCTAAAAGAAAACATGGACAAATAACTAAAAACAACGAAAACAATGTATGAACAAAACAAGAATCTCAACAAAGATATAGAAGTTGTAAAAAGGAACCAAACAAATTCTAGAATTGAAAAGTAGAATAACTGAAATGAAAAATCGGCTGTTGAAATGTTTGAGCAGGCAGAAGTAAGGATTAGCAAACTTGAAGGCAAGCCAGTTGCAACTGCCCATTCTGAGGAGTAGAAAGAAAAAAAAAGAAGAGAAATGAACAGAGCCTAAGAGACTGGTGGCACCGTGAAGTGTACCAATACATGAATCGCTAGAGTCCCAGAAAGAAAAAGAGGCAGAAAAAGTATTTGAAGAAATAAACTTCCCAGATCTGATGAAGACATGAATATAGACATCCAAGAAGCTTAGTAAACTTCAATCAGGACAAACTCAGAAATCCACATAAACACATGATAGTCAAATTGTTGAAACGCAAAGAGTAAGAATTTTGAAAGCAAGAGCGAAGCAACTTGTCTTGTACAAGGGATTCTCCATAAGATTAATAGCTGATTTCTCATTAAGAATCTTGGAGGCCAGAAGGTAGTAAATTAACATATTGTCAATCCTGAAAACAAAACAAAAACTGTTGACCACGAGTTCTATATTTGGCAAAACTATCCTTGAAGAATGAAGGAGAGTTTAACATATTTCCAGACAAAAGCTGAAGGAGTTAATTACCGGTAGACCTGTCTTATATAAGAAATGCTAGATTCAGCACAGTGGCACATGCCGGTAATCCTAGCTACTCGGGAGGTTAGAGTGAGAAGATCTCTTGAGCCCAGGAGTTCAAGGCCAGCCTAGGCAACATAGTGAGATCTCCATTTCAAAGAGAATAAGAAATAAATCCTGAAGGTAGTTCTTTATGATGAAATAAAAGGGTATTAACAGTTACCCAAAGTCATAAGAGGAAATAACACTGGTAAAGGTAACTACACAGGTAAATATATAAACCAGTATTGTTGTATTTTTGGTTTGTAACACCTCTCTTACTTCCTATGTGATTTAAAAGGTAAATACATATAACAATAATTATGTTTGTGTTAATGGGCACACTCATACAAGATGTAACTTGTAGCAACAACAAGAAAAAGGGAGAGGACTAGAGATGCATAGGAGCAGTGTTTCTGTGCTATTGAAATTAAGTTGGTATTATTCAAACTAGGTCTTTATAAGTTTAAGATATTAATTGTAATCCCCAAGATAACCACTAAGAAATTTAAAAAATAAAACAGGAAAGAAGGGAATCAAAATGATGTACTTAAAAAAAATACACTAAATTTTGGAAAGGCAATAATGGGCCAGACACGGTGGCTCATACCTTTAATCCCAGCACTTTGGGATGCTGAGGGGGGTGGATCACCCGAAGTCAGAAGTTCAAGACCAGCCTGGCCAACATGGTGAAACCCCCATCTCTACTAAAAATATAAAAATTAGCCGGTCATGGTGGTGTGCACCTATAGTCCCAGCTACTCAGGAGACTGAGGCAGGAGAATCACTTGAACCTGGGAGGCGGAGGTTGCAGTAAGCCAAGACCACACCCCTGCACTCCAGCCTGGGCAACAGAGTAAGACTGTCTCAAAAAAAAAAAAAAGTGAAAAAAAGTAGGCAATAATGGAAGAATTAAGGAACAAAAAGTAAGACATATAGAAGACAAATAACAAAATGGCAGAAGTAAAATCTTTTTTATTGAAATTGCATTAAATGTCAATGGATTACATTTTTCTCTATTTTATTTTTATTTATTGATTTATTTAGAAACAGTATCTCACTCTGTTGCCCAGGCTGGAGTGCAGTGACACAATCTCAGCTCACTGCAGTGTCTGCCTCCTGGGCTCAAGCAATCCTCCCACCTCTGTCTCCAGAGAGTAGCTGAGACTACAAGCATGCACCACCACACCCAGCTAAATTTTTTGAGATTGGCAGATTGGGTTAAAAAAAAAAAAAGACTACTGTCTGTATGCTGTATTAAAGAGATTCACTTCACTTTAAATACAAGGATACAAAAAGGTTGAAAGTAAAAGAATGGGAAAGGAGATATGTGATGGTTAATACTGAGTGTCAACTTGATTGGATTGAAGGATGCAAAGTATTGATTCTAGGTGTGTCTATTAGGGGGTTACCAAAAGAGATTAACATTTGAGTCAGTGGGCTGGGGAAGGCAGATCCACTGTCAATCTGGGTGGGCACCAGCCATCTAATCAGCTGCCAGCACGGCTAGAATATAAAGCAGACAGAAAAACATTAAATAACTAGACTGGCTTAGTCTCCCAGTCTACATCTTTCTCCCGTGCTGGATGCTTCCTGCCCTCGAACATTGAACTCCCAAGTTCTTCATTTTTGGGACTTGGACTGACTCTTCCTTGCGCCTCAGCTTGGAGATGTCTTATTGTGGTACCTTGTGATCATGTGAGTTAATACTTAATAAACTCAGATATATATATATATATATCTCCTATTAGTTCTGTCCCTCTAGAGAACCCTAATAAAATATACCATGCAGATAATAACCAAAAGAGATCTGGGGTGACTAGATTATTATTGGCAGACAGTATAGACTTTAAGTTTTGAATAAAAGGTTATGAGATAAAGGACATTGTATATTGACAAATGATTAAGCAGGAAGATATAATAATTATAAACACATATACATATCTAACAATGGATTTCCACAATATATGAAGCAAAATTTTAGAGAACTTAAGAGAGAAACAATTCTGCAATAACAAAGACTTTAATAATCTACTTTCAATAATGGATAGGACAATCAGAAGATTAATAAGGGAACAGAGCACCTGAGTAACACTATAATCCAGTTAGATCTACCAGATGCAAAGCACTCAATAGCAGAACACAAATTCTCAAGTGCACATTGAACAGACCATATGTTAGGACACAAATCTTAATTTTTTTTAACCCTTGGAGGTGGGGAAGGGTGGGGAGCTCACCCTGAAGTACAAAGCTAAATACTTCACTTTCCACATCTGGTCTAGGATCTAGGTTAAGCAGGGTTCAGTGCAGTCTATCTGGGCCCAATTTGGTTTAGAGAAATAGCAGAGGCATGATCGTTAAGAAGCAGTCTACCTCACTGGCAGAGAAGGAGAGAGCCATTTGGGTAGTAGAGCTGAGGGATTTCCTCTGCTCTCTCCCAAGACCTCCCTTTTATTCCCATTAAGAACTCGGTACAAAGAGTTGGCCCAGGAAAATACAGCTCATTCAATAATGACTTTTACAAAAAGAAACTGGCACAGCACATAATTAAGTAAAACATCGGAAAAGTGTGGCAGAACTTAATGACAGAAGAGCACTTAATGGAAAAGTGCTGCCATAGAGCTGATGAAAATCGTGACTAAATTTCCTACCACTCAAAAAATTAAATGAAACAATAGCTTTACCATGAAGCACAAATTTAAGAACTCAGTGAAGAGATAGTAAGACAACAAAAGGAGATGAATTGAATGAAGAAACGTGAACATTCAGAATCAGGAAGTAGTAGAAGTAAAATTTAAATATATCATGGAAAGGAAGACAGATTTGGAAGGTCACAAGGTAGAATCTATCCTGAATACAGTAATGGGTATAGTGGATAGAAATGAGAAAAGCAAACAAATAGTTAAAAAGAATTGGAAAGAAAGTGAAATATGGAAAACAGATTAAGGTGGTTCAGCATAGACAGAATCTCTGATTTTAAAAAGCTGAAATAGTGGAACAGAGTAGATATTTAGAAATATAATTCAAGAAAACTTTCCAGAAATAACAGAATATTTAAATTTGCATATAGAAAGAACATACCAGGTGAAAATGACCCAGAAGGGTTAACAGTGAGATAGATCTTAGTAAAGTAATTGGACTTCAGAGAGAAATAATTCTGTGGGTGGCCATACAAAAAGACCTAGTCACTTATAAGGGAGAAAATAATGGGTTTGCCTTAGATTTTGCTAATTTTAATGCCAGAAATAATAAACCAGTACCTTCAAAGAAATTCAAGAAAGGAAAATGAGAACCAAGAAAGACCAAAGACTACTGAAAAAAAAAAATTGAACATTCAATAATATGAGTGAAATGTATTGCTGTGAAATAATTTTGTTTTTATGAGCCATTGAGGAACTATAGAGGATGAACACAAGCAAATAGATAACTGGGAAAATTAAGATAAAAGGACTTGTATTATTGAATATATTCAATTTCTAGAGCTAAGCCTAAAATGAAAGTGGAGATGAGGGTGAAAGGAAAACAAAATATGCAGTAGTAAGTAACAATACTGGAAGAGGAAAGGGGAAAGAAGATGGCATATAGAGTGACTTCCTCATGTGCAATAACTGAAAATTAAAGGATGGTATCTCAAGCTGACAAATCAAGCAGTAGAAATATAAGCATATTTAACAAAACAAAGGTATTTTTGCAAACTGTAAAACTGGAGCAATGCCCTTCAGTAGAGGACTGGTTAAATAGATTATGATTCGTCTGTATGATAGAATACAGCCTTATAAAAAAAATGGGGAAGGTATCTGTGTACTGACAGGGAGAGTGGTCCACGATAAATTAAAAAACAAGATGCAGAACAGGTTGTAAAATATGCTACCATTTGTGTAAAATAAGTAGAAAAATAGTATGTGTTTCTATATATTTAATTTTTTAAAATTCAGGAAGGATACAGTAGAAACTTTAAGATAAATGTTACCATTTTGGTATAGGGCTTGAGAGTGGTTGTATGGGGGACAAATAGGAGGCTGAATTTTTCATTGTTATTTTCTTCCCTCCCTTTTTATTTTTGAAACATATGCATGTATTACATATTCAAAAATTAGACTAATGAAGAAAATCAAACCAGACATCCCCCATAAGTTCTGGTCCTATATTAAATCTTAGACAAAACTTTGAGGTAGTTTTAGTTGGCATCTCTGCAAAATCTCATGGATTTTCATTCTTTTCCAGAATAGAGTCTTGTTAAGTGTAGGCTTCCTATGTGAGGCCCTCAGACCCTGTAGATGAAGAAAACATTTCTCTTTGAATGATCTGCCATTTCATCTAGACAAGCTCCCTGTCCTTTCTTAATTTGTCTATGACATAATCAGTAATTGTTAAGGATGGTTCTGTATAATTAAGTGAAGGTTCATTTCTTATCCTGTTGTGTAGGTTTCTTTATGTGATTAGTCTTGGAAGGCATTGGGCTTCCATGATGAATGATCATTTCCTTGTGAGTCAATATCTAATATTCATTTGCAGCTTAACTTGGTCAAAATAGAACTCTCGATAATGAATCTTAACTTCAGGGCTCTGTGAAACAGAAAACAGAGATTTTTTTTTTTTTTTTTTTTAGTTAAGGAGAATGAGACCTCAGAAGGTTGTGACTCGTCAGAAGTTGCTCAGAAAATAAGAGTTAGGCAGGGGAAGATACAACCATGATTTCATGGATGGGGCCTTGGCTCCCAGACAATACCAATTGACTTAACCATTGATATTGTGTATCCTGCCATGGTGATAGAGCACAGTGGATTGAATTGTTGGAGTTTCCCCTTCATTTTCTGGACCTTATGCAGTTGTCCTTGCAAAGAGATTCTCAAATACACACACACACACACACACACACGCACACGCACACGCACATACACACACAATGTGATTCTAATTTACACACAATGTGATCCTAATACACACACACACACACACACACACTCTCTCTCTCTTTCTCTCTCTCTCCCTCCCCCCCCCCCCAGTTTAAACATAATCATCACTTGATAGTTTTTACTATTTTGGTTCTGGTCCTTTTGATAAAGTAAGTTACATTGGTAAAGATCAGAAATTTAAGATTCACAGTTGTTTTAGATACTTGGCATTTACTCACTGGCATGAAAAATGGGAGAAGTAAATCACATAACAGTGTGCATTAGTTTACTTCTGGTTTATTTGCGTGTAGGGGAACCTGAAAGTGCCTCGGATATTTTTTAAATAGTATGCATTTATTTAATATATTTTACAATGACCTGCTATATACTCTGCATTACTATTAGGCTTTGGAATACAGAAGTGAAAAAGATAGTTCATGTCTGTATTGAAAGTCATCATTTGTTCAAGGAGACAAATAAGTAATTATAATATCAGAAGTACTATAATAGCTTTGGGAAGCCAGAGGGGTGCTTCCTGCCTCTTCAAGACAGGAGCAGTATCTTGAATGTGCTTCCCAGGGAAGGTGACACCTGAGTCAGGTCTGCAAAGAGCCAGACTTGGAACATGAAGCCTTCTCTTCCAGGCTAAGGAAATGAAGTTCATATTAAGATGATGAAGAGCCATTAAATGCTTTTATTTAGAGCAAGATGAGCAGATTCAGAATTGCTAATAATTACCTGGATCACACCTCCAAGCAAGGGGAGCAGCATCAATTTTATCATCCTCGACATTGCTACCATTTAACACCTGCTCCGTCTCTGACTTCTGTATACATTATCTCATTTAATGCAGCACCCCTTGAATGAGATATTATTGCCATTATATTATACAGATAAGGAAACACAGGACAATAGAGGTTAATAGAGGAGTGAGTGACTGGACATGCGAGAGAGAGAATATGTTTGATTACCTTCCATTTCACCTGGTGATTCTAAATTAAGAGAGATGATTTGTTTATCCTCAGTCTTGATTTTTATGTTTCATATTGTGAACATTTTACTGAATTTGATTTGATTTTAGAATCTGAAGATAATGTGTATTCCCTCCAAGGTAGCTTTAAACCCAAATCTGTCATTTTATCTCGTGCCCAATTCAAGGAACTACAGTTTATTCTAACACTAGAGGGAAAAAATGGCTATGTTAGACTCACTGAAAGAAAACATTCCAGTATCCAATGTAGAACTGTACCTTTTCTAGAGCGTATCACCTTAAATAATTTTTATCCCTATCCTTTAGAACACTTGTAGGATATAAACCACTTTGCTCCCTCTTCTATCTCCTTTTCCTCTTAATTATCTTAAGAAAATATTTGAAATGATACTTCGTTGGAATATGAAATACTTTAGTTATGTAATTGTTAAAATCTCATATGTAACTTAGGACCTGTCTTTTCTAGTAGTTTGAAACTTGGTTTTTTTCATGTTTCTGCTCCATGTTCATGTGGTGTATTGAAGCAAAAGAGTAAGAGGTGATAGTATTTGAAAGTTAAAAAAAAAATAACAAACCCTGATTATTAATCCTGCCAGTCTTCATGAGCTTTCTAAATGCTGTCAAAATGGGCCATTGATCTTCATCCTTAGTTCTTTCATTGAAAATTGATATGTAATAGTGTGAGAACTCACTTAAAAAAAGAAAATAGAAATAAAGTGTCTCTTCTCTCCTGGAAATGTGGTATAATTATTTAAATGAATTTTTAAACATACTTGTACATAACTAAAAGTGATATTGCAAAGAGAGCATGTGTATAATTTTGACTTGCTTTACTCACCTTTTATTCTTTTTATTTCAGCTCAATCTGAAATTGAAGTGTCTGTCTCTGCAAGGAATATCAGAAGGCTCCTAAGTTTCCAGCGATATCTTAGATCTTCACGCTTTTTTCGTGGTACTACGGTTTCAAATTCTCTAAACATTTTAGATGATGATTATAATGGACAAGCCAAGGTGTGTATAGTTTTTTTAAGAAAACATTAATTTTTGATTCGTTTACTGAAGCCCTTTATTCCCCATATAGTATGATTTGTAGAGCCTTTTTTTCTATGAAAAGCAGTTGAGGCCATTTCCCAGGTATTTTTCTTTAGAGCAGCTGTTTGTTTTATAATTAAGCATTACAGAGCAGGGGAAATTGAGTAGTGACAATGTTTTCATTTGTTATTACAACATTACATAACAAGTAGATCAATAGTAGAATATTAAACTGTAGGATCTCACAGAATCGTAATGCTGGGAAGAATCTTAGAGCTTATCTGATCTAATCACATGTCCGTATTCCATCAGTAAGGAAACTGAGTCCAAGAGAGCACGAAGGACTTGTTCGTGCTCATCCAGCTGGTTAGAGGTGAACCCAGCACAGGAAATTGGGTCTCTCCCTTTGTGTGTGGGTGTGTGTGTGTGGGTGTGTATATTAATAACACCTTTTCACAAAGGTCTTGTGACTTTTAATCAAATGAGTTTTCATAGTCTCTTACTTCAAGAGAGATTTTGAGGGTTTAGATTATGCCTGTAATCCAAGCGCTTTGGAGGTCAAGGCAGGCGGATCACCTGAGGTCAGGAGTTCAAGACCAGCCTGACGAACATGGTGAAACCCCATCTTTTAAATAAAAAAAATTAAAAAAAAAAAAAAGAGGGTTTAGATGTATCGTAATTAATCCTGTTGATTTTGAGCATTATTTACTTCATCTTTATATAATTTAAAAAGAAATGTCTTACCAAAATCAGGGTTAAATAAGCTTGTTTTTAACCAAATGAGGATTTTAAATAATCTTACATTTTCAGTGTATTTTAAGTTCTTATTTGACTTAATATTTATAAGACTAGATTTTTAAGTTTGCATAGGTTAAGTTTTTAAGTTGTGTAGATAAAGCTGGGATGTCTTCTTTATAGTTACATGAAAATGAAAAAAATGCTTTCCTATTTAGTAAAATAAATCAGTGGAAAGTCTTCTTGCTTGCTTTAAATGTTAAAAAGTTTACAAGTTCTGCCTTTTAGAATGAGAATACTGATTTGTATGTCGTTTGTTGTTATTCATGCTGTCGTAATGAATGATCTCTACTAGTAGTCTCTTAGTGTTTCCGATGTCAGTGTATTCATAAATGTATACAACAGTGAACCTTTGGATATAAAAGTTTTTTTCTAGAATAAGTCCACAAAATGTTCAGGTTAAGAATATATGGTATACAATAAAGAAAATTTTTAAAAATATATATGGTATAAAAATATTTGGTTTTTAGGGTCTTCGTAGGATTTGTTTGCTTGGCTGAAGTACACATTATCTTAAAAGTTAATGTAGTAAATTGTATTAGTTTATAAGCATATTTAGATAATGTAAATAAATATCCATAGGTTAGTTTTTTAAAAACTGAACAACAAATAATGTAAGCATGATATGGTATCAGTGTCAGATGCCTAGTTTCTAGAAACAGACTATTAACTTAAGACCCAGCTCTGTCACTTATAGCTGAGCAAGTTCATTTTTTGTTTTTTTTTTCGTTTTTTTGCTTGTTTCTACATCCATAAATGAAGTGAGAATTGAAAACAATGCCTGTGCCATGTGCAGTGGCTCATGCCTGTAATCCCAGCACTTTGGGAGGCCAAGGTGGGAGAATTGCTTGAGCCCAGGAGTTTGATAGGAGCCTGGGCAGCATGCCGAGACCTTGTCTCTACAAAAAAAAAAAAAAAAAAAAAAAAAAAATGAGGTGTGGTAACACATGCTTGTGGTCCCAGCTTCTCAGGAGGTTGAGGCTGCAGTAAGCTGTCTTGTTCATGCCACTGCACTCCAGCCTTGGTGACAGTGAGTGTGAGACCCTGTCTCAAAAAATGAAAACTATGTCTGATAGTGTTGTGAGTAGTAAAAGAGTGAGTAAATTAGTACCTGGAGTATATTAAATACTCAGTAGTGTAACTTATTTTTATTAGATTTTTTACAATTCAGTTTCTAAACCATACATTTGAACCACACTTCTGTGATGTTAAGTGATACTAGAATTCTTGAAGGTGTGTGGGCCTATAGGAATAAGTTGAGAAACATAACCTTCCTGTGCATTTATTAATTGAAAAACAGTGTTTCATTTTTCAAATGGAGTTTATCCCTTTGGGCATTTTTTGGGGCCGGTTGAAAAAGTCATGATTAAAAGGAGAATGATACTTGTATTTTTTTTAAAGTAAATCACTTTCCATTTTCATTAACTTCTGTATGGAATATCTACAAAATACAATGTTATTGAAATTAAATTACAGTAGGAATGTTTGGTTTTCATTTCAGTGTATGCTGGAAAAAGTTGGAAACTGGAATTTTGATATCTTTCTATTTGATAGACTAACAAATGGTAAGTGAAGAATTTGACTTACTCAAGTTAATGTAGTCTAGATTACTACACTGATGGTGCAGCCACTAGTGTGTTGCTTTCATTTACTGTGCTAAGGTTGTGAGCCCTCTGCTGGAGGAGAGAATGTATTAGTCCATTTTCACACGGCTGATAAAGACATACCCAAGACTGGGTCATTTATACAGAAAAAGAGGTTTAATGGACTCAGTTCCATGTGGCTGGGGAGACCTCACAATCATAGTGGAAGGTGAAAGGCACATCTTACATGGTGGCAGGCAAGAGAGAAATGAGAGCCAAGCAAAAGGGGAAACCCCTTATGAAATCATCAGATCTTGTTAGACTTATTCACTACCACAAGAACAGTATTGGGGACAGCGCCTCCATGGTTCAGTTATCTCCCACCAGGTTCCTCCCACAACATGTGAAAATTAATGGGAATTACAATTCAAAATGAGATTTGACTGGGGACAGCCAAACCATATCGGGGAGCATCATTTTGCCTTTTTTTAAAGTAACTTTTCTAAAAGCCTAGAGAATCAATCTCATAATTTTATGTTTTGATTATTATCCTTGACAATAATTAGAAGTCATTGTCATCATCATCATCATCATCATGACTTGGCTGATTGGTTGGCAATTGAGACTGCTATTATTAATAACCCAAAGTAAACATTATTATCTCAACGTCTTTTATTTTTCTTTTTTGGTTTCTTTTAGATTGTGGCCATTTACAATAACATCTGATATTGTATGCTTGTTATGATAGCCCCTGCTGAGTGGTGGGTTAACCACCTTTTGGCACAACCTGACCAACGGCAGTGGTTCCCTGCTTTCAGATAGGGAATGAGGGAAGAGCTGTAGCTTCTTTAGGAAGGCTTATCAGAATGTACAGAAAGTATGAGTGGTTTGGAGAAAAATGCCTACAGGTGATTCTAATCTGCTTACCCACTCCTGAGTTTAGTTTGGTCCTGGATGGAGGGATCATGTTTTTTTGTTCTCCGTGGGAACAGAACATGTTCCTTAGGAAGAAGAACAGGGAATCATTCTTATTTAGGATAAAATTGTGGGCGTAATTATTGGTGGTACAATTGAGGACCGCTAAACCTTAGGCAGGTCCATCTTTTAATATACCTTTATTTAGGTAGGTTTTCTAGAAATACAATTTCCTTTTTCAAGAAAGTGTTCATTTCCATTTCCATTTTTTAAAAAGTTCCTTTGTGCCTATTATTTGTTTTTTTTAACACAACTAAGCATCTCTTATTTTGAAATGTTTTGTTGATTTGTATTCTTATTCACTGGTAAAAGCAGCTCAACTAGACCAGGTGTGGTGGCACATGCCTGAAATCCCAGCACTTTGGGAGGCTGATGCGGTTGGATCACATGAGGTCAGGGGTTTAAGACCAGCCTGGCCAACATGGCAAAACCCCATCTCTATTAAAAATACAAAAACTTAGCTGGGTGTGGTGGTGCATGTCTGTAATCCCAGCTACTCGGGAGACTGAGGCAGGAGAATTGCGTGAACCTGGGAGTTGGAGGTTGCAGTGAGGTGAGATTGTACTGTTGTACTCCCGCCTGGGCAATAGAGCAAAACTCTGTCTCAAAAAAAAAAAAAAAAAAAAGGCTGTTCAACTAGTCCTTTATTCTGAGCAGAAAATACACTGAGAGGAAGTCAGTGCTGACTTTAGAATAATGAAATCACTGCTGTACTTGGAAATCACCTGCTTTTTCTTATTGCTTTGGAATGAAGCTTCATTCATAAGGAAGCCAAATACGTAAAATGAACAAGCAAATACAACTTTATTTTTCTTGAGAATCAGTGTGGGTCTTTTGGTATCACTCCATTATTATCTGTAAGCTGTATGGCAATGCCTAGTGGAAATTCCTTTGTCTATACCTTCTATTGGTTTATGCAGAGTTGACAGAAAATAAGTTGGACCGATCCTAGGCAAAATTGTGAAGACAGTGAAGTTTGCCTTTATCAGCAAAGCCACCCTTCTGCCTCCCTGCCTTTTTATTCCTCCCCTTTGCTATCTCTCTTCTACGTTTCCTTTGCCCTTGGTGATTAAGTGTTCTGTTCTCCCTGCCCCCACCTTGGCCCATACACACAGGAAAGGCTCTGATATCATTTACACAGCCTTCCCTTAGGCCTTCTCCTTTTTAAAAATATAGGTAGTAAAAGATCAGGTTGCCCACGTTCTTCTTGCTCTGGGAAATTCCCCTTTCCTAACTCAACACAAATATTACGTGAGGTATTATCTCAAGACAAATACAGATGAAACAATGCCACCTTTCACACTTTTAAGGTTTAGCCTTACATAAACTCTCACAGTTCATAGCCTATTATTAGTCTGCTGGGACACTTGTCACTCATTGAAATAGTTGATTGTTCTTCTCTAAATTTTATTTTTACAAAGTACATACTCTGCTAGTCAGGGGGCATGGTGATGAAAGCAGCCTGAGCTCAGCAGTGCACTGGATGGTCAGAAGAAGTAGCCAGCGTTCTGCAATAGTTAACTAAGCACTTCGTTTTCCTTTTGCTCACCTCACATTTTGAACGGGATTTGTGGACAGGGTGGCTAAATGGTTTCCCCTTGGGGTTCATTCCATATCATTAGGGTTTAGTAGAAACCACTCATGGTTAGCTACCCACCTTTGATTTTATAGGTGGAGATTTATACATTCAGTTAATTACAGCTATTCAAAAGCTCAGGAATTTTCTACTTGAAGAGACATTATTGAGGAACAAATGGGCAAAAGAAAATTCCTTTAGCTTATATTATATAATGAGAATGGCTTTCCCTTTAAAACTGTTTTGCCTGAAATGAGTTCTGGGTAATATACATTCATGATATCCAAGGGTATAGTTTTCCCTTCTTGCTTGTTGATCCAATGCTTTCTCATGTTTCTTATGCTGGTAATTTCCCAGATGATATTGGGGGGAGGACAGGAAGGCGAAGATGAAGCAAAATGCGGTGATTCGTGCCAAGACAAATGGTCCCCAGCTTGTCTGCTACAAGGAGGGAAGTAGTTATTGTCTGGTAGAATGCATTTGAAGTTCCTTTTGTAGGACTGAGAGAGTTAAATGATGTGACATAGCAAGAGCTTATCACCCCTAAAAGCCACCTGGTTTGTGAGGACACTAGCTGCCAGGGCTGCACTGTGGGGACAGCCTACTCCTTCCAGCCAGATCCCATCTGGATCACTGTCTAAAAACAAACGAGGACCACTCTTCCATAGGCAGTTCTATCTTTTGATATCTTTTTATGAGGGTAGCTTTTCTAAAAATACAATTTTCTTTTTCAAGAAAGTGTTTGTTTTCATTTCCATTTTTTAAAAAGTTCTCTGTCTGGTTTTTGTTTAACACGACTGAGCATCTCTTGTTCTGAAATGTTTTGTTGACTTGTGTTCTTATTCACTGGTATTATAATCCTCAGTTGGTACCTTGCATGCAGCTTTTCAGTTACATATGGGTCGTATGCTTTAAGAGACTGGTTCTTGTCAGATTGCTTAAACGTTCTTGGTGGGGACGTTACATGTGTTTCTTCACTGCACACTGCCTGAATTCCAGAAGAGGGTATTTTCCCATTCGATTGTAGCTTTCTTAAAACTTATTCTACATCCTAGAAACGGGTAATTTGTTTTGTTACATTTGCAAAACAATTTGGGGTGAACCTTATGATAAATGAATAAACATTCTAAAATATTTATGTATCTACTCGAAGAGAAGATGGTTGTTACAGCAAGCGTAACAGACACATGGTTCACTTCTTCAGAAATGGCTCCACACCACAGGAACTCGTGTTTGTACCAATAGAGCATATCAGGACCTGAACACATATTAACATTTAGTTTATTTAAAATGTAAGATTTGAAATGTTTTTCCTTTCCATATGAAGGTGATATGTCAGGTAGTTTTTACTTCTGGCCTGCCATTTATTTTCTGTTATTGCTCATGCAAATAATGCTCCAATTAATGTACTTTTTATCAGCCATGGTCTTTTGTTGGCAGTTGGTTAGGCAGTTTTAGATAACGAGTTAAGCCAAACAGTCCTTTATTATCCTTTATAAATATTATTATTATACATTTTCCATGTGGGACTAGTATGTCTTTTATACATTTTTATAAGAGTCAGACTTTAGAGAATATTAGAATCATGTATTTTATTGCTATTATCTCAATGTTGGCAGTAATTTATGAGTCTATTTAAAGGATGTAGTCTACTTAAAATAGACGTTTTAATATGTAGCATATTTAAAACATGTGGTCTATTTAATTGTTAAACTCATATAGTGTATGCATCCTATGAAAGTTTACAAAACTGAGAAATATAACAGGAGGTACAAAAAAATGGAGAGTTACACCATGGAAGGGAAAACTAAACATCATAAAAATGGTAGTTTTTCCAAATTTAATTTCTGTTCTTGGTGTGACTCCACTTGTCAATGACAAAGGAGTGGACATTGAGGACCAAGACAGTCCCCGTCGCGTGTTGCAGCCCTTTCCAAATTCCTGGCTCTGTAGGAGAATGGAGCAGGTGAAACTGGAGGGGCCAGGAGATGCTGAGATTCTTTATTGTTTCAGAGATGTGAGAATCTAAAGCATGTCTGAATGCTGATGTTTATTGGGACAATATAGAAAAGAGATTGGTGAGGCAAGGTGAGGTTGGGATAGGTGTCTCTGATGGAACAAGGAATATCTCTGAGGAGGTATGGATGGATTGGCTTTTGAAAGAAAAGGAGGGTGCGGTGGCTCACGCCTGTAATTCCAGCAGTTTGGGAGGCTGAGGTGTGTGGATCACGAGGTCAGGAGTTCGAGACCAGCCTGGCCAACATAGCGAAACCCCGTCTCTCCTAAAAATATAAAAAATTAGCTGGGCTTAGTGGTGGGTGCCTGTAATCTCAGCCATTCAGGAGGCTGAGGCAGGAGAATCGCTTGAACCCGGGAGAAGAGGTTGCAGTGAGCCGAGATCACACTATTGTATTGCACTCCAGCCCGGCAACAGTGCGAGACTTCATCTCAAAAAAAAAAAGACACAAAGGGAAACTTGAGGGCTTTTATTATTTCTGTGACATATGGGGCTGTGTAGAATGACAGAGTAGATGGGAAGTAAGTATGTTGAAATTTAAGAAGAGTACAAAAGGCTTGAAAACAGGCATTTTAAAAAGTGAAAGCCATTTCACTGGAAAAGAATATGATTGCTGGGCAGTGTTGACTATGAATTGATAGGAATATTCTGCCTAGTTTTGTCCACGCCCCCCGCCCCCCCCCGCCCCAAGTAACTCTCAGGTTTTCTGCAGTTAATCTGGAAAAGCAAGTGGTTGAGTTCAAAGTTTTTAATCCTGATGATCTTGAGGTCATTGATGCCTCCTCCTAACCCTGTAAGGATGAGAATAGACACCTTCTCCACCTAAGAAGGCTGCAGCTGAGGCAGTGTGCTCTGGGGCAGTCTGTTTCAGTGAAAGCAAGATGGCAGAGGCGATGTCAGGAGGGAGGTCAAGTGCAACCACACTGAGTTAGGTTACTGTGTGGGGCAATTTTCAAAGTTTTCATTGTCTATTCTAATTATTTTGGTGTCTTTTTTAAAAAATCTGTTTGAAAATGTCTAGCTTTCAGTTGTTTGGTTGTGGAAAAGTAAAAAAACAAAAATTAACTTTTTTCTTAGAGTGGAACAAAGACATGACATTTAAGTTCATAACTGGTAAAATAAGATGCATATTTGCGGTAGACAAAAAGGAATTATTACTCTTTCCATGTTTTGTATTCAAAATCCATATTTCAAAGCATAATGTAATCGCGTTGACTTGTATTTCCTACTAATGTAACGTCTCTTCTTTCTTTTTAGGAAATAGTCTAGTAAGCTTAACCTTTCATTTATTTAGTCTTCATGGATTAATTGAGTACTTCCATTTAGATATGATGAAACTTCGTAGATTTTTAGGTAAGTAATTCTAACCCATTAACAGTAACAAGATTTAACAAAAAGAACAAAAAAAAACAGTAACAAGATTTATATTTATACAAGAACCTGTTTAAGTTTTATCTCAGTTATATCAGTTAGCTATTGCTCTGTAACAAGCCATCCAAAATTAGTGGCTTAAAACAACACACAGTTATTTAGCTCTTACATCTGTGGAGCTGCTGAGTGCTTCTTTTGGTCTGGGTGAGCTCATTTATGCACCTGCAGATAGCAACAGGTAGGCTGAGTGTTGGTTTTGCAGTGACCTCAGCTAGGATACCAGGCCTGACCCGTCTCGGCTCTACATAGTCTTCTGTTAAATTTAAAAGAAGCAGAGGAGTTTGGCACCATAATAGATTTACATTAAAAACAAGAAAGAATTATTTTACAGTTAGCTGAGCTTGTTCAAACAGTAGTGGCAGGTTTCCAAGAGAGAGCTGATAAGCCCAGGCCTCTGGAACCCTGGGCTCAGAACTGGCCCACCTTCACTTCTGCAGCAAGTGGCCACAGCAGGTCAGACCAGGGATGAACTGCATCTATTGATGCAGAGGCTGCAAAGTCGCAGAGCCATAGATAAAGGGAATAGTGAAGACTTGATTTTATTTTGCAATCAGTCTCTTAACATTGGCCACAGATTGCTGACAAAGATGACACAATTTCTGTACTTTTCTAAATTTTTGAAGGCTAAAACTTTAAAAGATGAGGTACATTGCAGTTAGGTTTCTTCTTTTTCTGATCCCTAAAATCTCTTGAGAATAAGCGTTAAAGATAATTTGGGGCCGGGTGCGGTGGCTTATGCCTGTAATCCCAGCACTTTGGGAGGCCGAGGCAGGTGGATCACTTGAAGCCAGAAGTTGGAGACCAGCCTGGCCAACATGGTGAAACCCTGTCTCTACTAAAAATACAAAAAAAGTAGCCAGGCGTGGTGGCGCACACCTATAATCCCAGCTACACCGGAGGCTGAGGCACAAGATAGCAACTCTAGTCTTCCTTTGTAATATGCACCAATTTCTCCTGGTTGGTTCTACCTGAGGAAGACATTTACCATTCCTGGTAAAATGTTTGCTCATCCTTTAGGTGGACAGAGGAACTTCAGAGAAAGTCCTCTCTTATGTTTACACTATACACTGGGAAACCCAAAATTCTGACCAATTTTAAGTAGAGAGAAATTACAAATTATTCAGGAAGTAATTTATTTCTGTAGGAAAATGATGAAACTTTGGAACTATAAGGGAGTTAAGATGGTGCTGGTGGGGCATTTCATATTTAATGTAGCCTGGGCGTGGTGGCTCACGACTGTAATCCTGGCACTTTGGGAGGCCGAGGCAGATGGATCACTTGAGGCCAGGAGTTCGAGATCAGCCTTCCCAACATGGTGAAACCCCATCTCTACTAAAAATACAAAAACTAGTTGGGTGTGGAGGCGTGTGCCTCTAATCCCATCTACTCAGGAGGCTGAGGCAGGAGAATCACTTTAACCTGGGAGGCAGAGGTTGCAGTGAGCCAAGATCATATCACGGCACTCCAGCTGGGCAACAGAATGAGACTCTGTCTCAAAAATACATAAATAAATTCATACAACCATTTTTGCTAATCTGTAACTGCTTTGTTTATCTAAGTAGACAGAAGCCTGTGTGACTCTGCAGATAAAATTTTATAGTAAATTCTCAAGTTCATAATTAAAATAGTATGAGTAGCCCCAGTAGCTACACTGGCAATCATAAGCGTGCATACCCCTGCTTTGCACATTGTTCGTGTGAATACTTGGCTGTTTCTTCCCCCATGCTGTTGCTGCTAATGTGGACGCCACTAGAACAGGTTTATGAGAAAAGTAAGCCCCAAAGCCCTCAAGAATCCATTGGCTACAATGGATTATCTTCTGTGCAGTGTATCCGGAATGGCTTCAGCTCTATACTGTCCTTGGGAGAATTGAGAAAATAATAACTCAGGTGGTTTTTTTTGTTTGGTTTTTTGAGACAGGGTCTTGCTGTATTGCTGAGGCTGGAATGCAGTGGCATGATTGTGGCTCACTGCACAACCTCAACCTCCCAAGCTCCAGCTAACCTCCCACCTCATCCAGGCTGAGGTAGGAGAATCGCTTGAACATGGGAGGCAGAGGTTGCAGTGAGCTGAGATGGTGCCACTACACTCCAGCCTGAGCAACAGAGCAAGGCTGTCTCAAAAAGAGGGGGGAAAAAAAGAAGCCTCAATATCCAGATGAAGAGGTAGAGAGCTAGAAATACTAACTCAGACTTGAGACTTGTACTTAGAATTCTGGCTTTAAAAAAAAAAACAACAGACGGAGATAAATTTATTACATAGAGTTTTGAAGAAGCTTTTTCTTTTGGAGATAGTCTTGCTGTGTCCCCTAGCAACTCAATGGTCTACAGCCTTGACCTCCCAGGCTCAAGCGATCCTTCAACCTCTGCCTCCTGAGTAGCTAGGACTATAGGTGTGCACCACCACACTAGGCTACATTTTTATTTTTATTTTTAATAGGGACAAGGTCTTGCTAATGGCCTAAGCTGGTCTCAGACCCCTGGCCTTAAGCAATCCTCTGGCCTTGGCCTCCCAAAGTGCTGGAATTACAGGTGTGAGGCAGCACACCTGGCCTTGAGAAACTTTTTAATGTGCATTAATTATAAGTTGTATGCCTGTAATACTGTACAGCAGTCTCCCTTTATCTCTGGTTTTGCTTTCTGTGATTTCAGTTACCTGTGGTCAACTGTAGTCTGAAAATATTAAATGGAAAATTCCAGAAGCAAGCTATTTATTTATAAGTTTTAAATTGTGCACCCTTGTAAGCAGAGTGATGAAATCTCATTGCATCCTGATCCGTGTTGGTTATCAGATCAGCTGTGTTGGTATCACAGTGCTTGTGTTCATCACCCTTATTTTACTTCATAATGGCCCCAAAGCACAAGTGTTGTGATGCTGGCATATTGTTATAATTGTTCTATTTTATTTTGGTTATTGTTAATTTCTTACTATGACTAACTTATAATTTAAGCATTATCATAGGTGTGTTTGTATAGGAAAAACATACATAGGGTTTGGTACTATCTGTGGTTTCAGGCATCCACTGGGGGGTCTTGGAACATAACCCCCCAAAATATGAGGTGACTACTGTACTAAAATGTAAGTTATAAAACACATACGGCCAGGCATGGTGGCTGACACCTGTAATCCCAGCACTTTGGGACGCTGAGGTGGGCGGATCACCTGAGGTGAGGAGTTCAAGACCAGCCTGGCCAGCATGGTGACATCCCATCTTTACAAAATACGGAGAATCAGCCAGGCATGATGGCAGGTGACAGAGCGAGACTCCGTCTCAAAAAAGAAAAAAAAAAACAAAAAACAACACATACAAAAATAGCTTATTAGGAAGGGCACAGTGGCTCACACCTATAATGCAGGCACTTTGGGAAACCAAGACAGGTAGACTGCTTGAGCCCAGGAGTTCAAACCAGCCTGCTCAGCATGGCAAGATCTTGTCTCTACAAAAAATACAAAGAATTAGCCAGGCATGGTGGCATGCACCTGTGGTTCCAGCTACTTGGAGACTGACGTGGGAGGACTGCTTGAGCCCAGGAGGTCAAGGCTGCAGTGAGCCATGATCGTGTAGCTGCACTCCAGCCTGGGCAACAAAGTAAGACCCTGTGTCAAAGAAACAGTATTAACAAGGGTATTGAAAAGGCTCTTTTAAAGGATGGGACGGAAGCAGTGCAGAATTCTGATGGTCTGTCCCACTCACTTGGCAATTGTGTTTCCCCACGACAGGTAGGCTCACTTCCATTTGAGACCACTGAATTAGGGTGTTATTCTGCTGGGCTGTCATGTAGGTTTGATGGCAGGGGGCACAGCTCACCCCGAAGCCTAGTCTGTTCTTCCATGATAGCATAGAGAGTCCAATTGATACTGATTCTTTGAAGTTATTATGAGTTGTGAGGTTATTATCATCTGCCCAGATCTGCACAATTTTACTGATAGCTACATGAAAAGTATGAGTGGGTAACTCATAATTATCACAATTTTTGTACTTGTACATGTTGCTCATATACAATAAAATCGGAATATTTTTCTTTGATGCAGTTATGATTCAAGAAGATTACCACAGTCAAAATCCTTACCATAATGCAGTCCACGCTGCGGATGTTACTCAGGCCATGCACTGTTACTTAAAGGAACCTAAGGTAAGAGGTTGACATTTATTTCAGGTGAAAATCATAAGAAAATCCCTTTTGATTTACTTTCAAATACTTCTCCTGAAGTTACTGCCTTGACTCAGAATCGTAGTCTTCCTTCACAAGAGTGAGATATAGCTCGATCAGTTTCTGAATCTGGCTGTGTTTCAAAGTGCAACAACTAGACAGTTGGGTGGTTGTTGAGAGAGAGAGGCTGGAGAAGCCCAAGCAAGGGCCGGGTCACTTGAAACCTTGGCTGCTGAAGACACCTGGCATTTACATTGAGCTCCACGTGGGCTCTACGTGGGCAGGGACAGCCTTGGTCTGACACAGTGAATGAATAGGGAGCTACGGAAGGGAAGCAGGAGACCTTAGAAAATTATCCTGGCTGTGATGTGAAAATAAATCCTATCAAGACCAAAATCCTGAACACCTGCCAGGAGTTACTTCAGTGCTCCATGGAAGAGAACAGAGTGGTCTTGGTGAAGTAGAGAACGTGGATGGTTTGCAAGTTCTCTTGGGAATTAGAATGAACAGGATGTGGTGTGTGAATGCATCTGGGGGAAAGAAACCCAAGTCAGTGAAGACTGGGTTTGGGCAGTTGGTAGAAGGTGGAAGTCTTCCATGAGAGGAGGAATGCAGAGAGGAACAAGTTTTAGGGGTAAGGCTTGTAGAGACAGTGAGCACCATTTTGGATCCGTGGAGTTGAATGTATTTGACATGGAGAGTTACATAAAAGAGTCTGAAGTATAGGAGAGAAATCAGACTATATGTTTGGATTTGGGACATTTTCTATCCCTGGCAGTTCTGCAATTATGTCTGCCTACCCCATCCCTACTTCAAAACTGCTCTCTCCCTAGATCTTAGTTCTGGCTAAGGTGTTAGGCAGGAAACAGGCTGACCAAATTGGCTTGTCATTGATGCTAACTTAAGAACACAGCCAATCTTCTCATTATTTAAGAGATCATAGAATATATGAAAATGCCCAGTTTTGTTGTTGTTGTTGTTTTTTTTTTTGGTGTATATATCATGACTTTTAAAAAAATTGACTTTATTGTGGTGGAACTTACATGCAGTAATACAGTGCATACATTTTATGTGTACAGTTTTGACAAATGTGTGCTCCCAACCACCCCAACTGTTTTTTTCCTAAGAGACAGGATTCCACAGTGTTCCCCAGGCTGGAGGGCAGTGGTGTGATCATGGCTTATTGCAGCCTCGACCTCCTGGGCTTAGCTGGAGGCCAGCTAATGTTTAAAATTTTTTGTAGAGACAGGGTCTCACTCTATTGCCCACCTCAATCTTTTTAATTAAACTTTTAAAAAACTCGGCCAAGACTGCAACCTCTGTTTGAGAATGTTGTGGGAGAAACTGATAAGTAATGAGCATACATACAGTCTGGTAAGTGGAAAGATGGTAATACGTTCTCTGCAGCACACAGGAGGGTTAACCTGGTCAGTGAAGGCTTCGGTTCTCCTGTCTCCCTCTGGGCACACCCAACCCAAGCCAGGGGCAAGGAAATCTGGGCGATGCCAGGTGAGCAGGGCAGGGATGCATAAGGACAAAAATGAATAAAAACACGATTTTGAACACTTGCCTGTGGAGTTCTGATAATACTTAAAACACTTTTCATCCTTAACATACTCAGTGAACACTTTACCAAAGGCTTCAGTTAAGGATATAGATAAAATCACAAAGCCCTACGATGCAAGTATTTCCCTTCTCCCTTATAGTGAACATTTTTAAATGGAGTCACCCAGGGCTGGGCCCAGTGATTCATGCCTGTAATCCTAGCACTTTGGGAGGCCAAGGTGGGTGACTTGCTTAAGCCCAGGAGTTTGAGAGCAGCCTGGGCAACATAGCAAGATCTTGTCTCTTTTATTCAAAAAAAAGAAAGAAAACCAGAGTCACTTAAAGTTTTAAAAGCAAATTCTAAAAAATTTGAAGTAGGTCCAGGTGCAGTGGCTCATGCCTGTAATCCCAATACTTTGGGAGGCCAGGACAAGAGGATCACTTGAAGCCAGGAGTTTGAGACCAACCTGGGCAATATAGCAAGACCCCACATCTACAAAAAATAAAAAGTTAGATGGGCATAGTGGTGTGCACCTGTGGTCCCAGCTACTTAGGAGGCTGACTCAGGAAGATCACTTGAGCCTGGGAGGTCCAGTAGAGAGTCGTGATAGCACCACTGCACTGCAGCCTGGGTGATGGAGCGACACCCTATTGATCGATCAATCGATTGATCAATCGATCGTTAGATAAATTAGGTATGAAGATTGTATCTTTTACTTCCTGAGCCTTCGCATAGCATCACATTTTTTATACTCTTTGAGCATCTACCACGTGCCAGGCTCTATCCTGGTGCTAGGAACATGGTGGTGAGCAGGACAGCAATGGTCCCTGCCTTCATGAAGTGTACATCCTAGTGGGGGGAGGGACAGTCATTAAACAAATGGATAAATCGAATTTTGATCAAAATAATGTGCTAGTGGCCAGGTGTGGTGGCTCATACCTGTAATCCCAGCATTTTGGGAGGCTGAGGCTGGTGGAGCGCCTGAGGTCAGGAGTTTGTGACCAGCCTGGCCAACATGGTGAAACCCCATCTCTACTAAAAATACCAAAATCAGCTGGGCGTTGTGGTGCGTGCCTGTAATCTCAGCTACTAGGGGGGCTGAGGCAGGAGAATCGCTTGAACCCAGAGGTGGAGGTTGCAATGAGCCGAGATTGCACCACTGCGTTCCAGCCTGGGTGATAGAGCGAGACTCAGTCTCAAAAGATAATAATATGCTAGAGAGTGACCAGGTGGATGGCAAGAGTTATACAACTTTAGATAGGCTGACCAAAAATCACCTAAATGGACAGTACATAACTTAGGAGTCAGCCATACAAAAGTCCAGATGCAGAGGGAATAGTAAATACAAATTCTTAAGTATATATATTTTGTGAGAAATTTGTTTTCAGTGTTATACCTTATAAGAAGAGCTAATTCTTGAACTCTTGTCTGTGAAAAAAAAAATATTTCAAGTACAAGAAATTACTGGAAATTTTGGGGACAGACTCTGTCTACATGCATCATCACTAACTTGAGTATTTTTTATGTCCTCAAGGCTGAACTCATGTGGATTATAAAGCATTTTGTTCTCCTTGACTGATTAACACTGATAACATTCATAGTTGTCAGCTGAGGAGATTGTGATTTTCCTTTTGTTTCCTATTTTAATGTTTAGTTTCATCTTCCTATAATGAGTTTGAGTTAATTACTTAATAACTATACTTAAACTAAGTCTGGATAAGAATTACAGTTACGTGTTCCAGAGATAACGCCACTAACACTGAACCTTTAAACCTTGCTCTACTTGTCCCTGGCAGTTGAAAAAAGACCCTGGCACCCCACGCCCGAGCCTGGCCCCCCACGCCCCTCCCTGGACCCCACATCCTTCCCTTTGATGTCAGCAAGACTGGTGATGGTTGAGTTGCCTTTCTTGTGGATATACACTTATTCATGTTCCAAGCAGATGCTAATCGCTAGTGAAAAAAAATGAGTGAGATGAATTTTGGCCCCTGGAATCTTAACTTGTGAAACATACGGGAACCTGATATTGGAAACCACAAGAATGTCAGGCCTACAGGGCAGGAATTTTTGTCTGTCTATTCCCTAATATTTGCCTGTCCCCTAAAACAGCACCAGCACATGGCACATGGCACATGGTAGGTGCTTGATCAGTATGAGCCGTTAATGAATGGATGCTGTATGTGGGCTTTATCACTGACTGGGTTTACTCTAACTGTATTAGTTCTCTGTTTTTATGTTTTTGTTTTATTCTGGGTTTTTTTTTTTTTCAGATGGGAATCTCGCACTGTTGCCCAGGCTAGAGTGCAGTGGCATGATCTCAGCTCATTCCAACCTCTGCTTCCTGGATTCAAGCGATTCTCTTGTCTCAGCCTCCCAAGTAGCTGATAGGTGTATGCCACCACACCCAGCTAATTTTTATATGTTTAGTAGAGATGGGGTTTCACCATGCTGGCCAGGCTGGTATCGAACTTCTGACCTTAAGTGATTTGCCTGCCTTGGCCTCCCAAACTGCTGGGATTACAGGTGTGAGCCACCATGCACAGCCTAGTTCTTTGTTTTCAGACCTCTAGAGCAGTAGCCTTCAACCTTTTTGGTACCAGGGACCAGTTTTGTGGAAGACAGTTTTTCCCTGGATGGGGAGGGGGATGGTTTGGGGATGAAACTGTTCCACTTCAGATTACCAGGTATTAGATTCTTATAAGGAGTATGCTGGCCAGACACAGTGGCTCAGGCCTGTAATCTCAGCACTTTTGGAGGCCTAGGCGGGCAGATCCCCTGAGGTCAGGAGTTCAAGACCAGCCTGACGAACATGGAGAAACTCTGTCTCTACTAAAAATACAAAATTAGCTGGGCGTGATGGCGCATGCCTGTACTCCCAATTACTTGGGAGGCTGAGGCAGCAGAATTGCTTGAACCCAGGAGGCAGAGTTTTTGGTGAGCCAAGATGGCGCCTCTGCACTCCAGCCTGGGCAACAGAATGAGACTGTCTCAAAAAAAAAAAAAAGTGTGCAGCCTAGATGCCGCACATGCGCAGTTTACAATAGGGTTTGTGCTCCTATGAGAATCTACTGCTTCCAAGGCAGAGCTCAGGCAGTAATGTGTGCTGGCCAGCAGCTCACTTCCTGCTGTGTGCCTGGTTCCTATTAGGTTCCTAATAGGCCACGGACCAGTACCAGGCCATGGCCTGGGAGTTGAGGAGCCCTGCTTTTACATATCCTAAAGAGGAAATAATTTTCTTCACCATCTTATCCTTTTCATTGACCTTCTCCATGTACTTAAATTATATGTGATACAAAAATAAATAATATGCATCTCTGCCTTCAGGTAGCTAGCAGTTTTCCAGGAGATTCAGGCCCTCAGATAGTGATTTCTCTGACTGAGATGAACGTAACACAAGGAGTAGAAAGAGATGACTGATTCATTCTAGCAGAAAAAGAAAATAATAGAATTTGAATCTAAATTTATTTTTATTTCATTTTTAAAATTTTCAATTTTTATCTTTGTTATATAACATATATTCAGTATAATTTATAAGTAAATATACTTAGTGGTGTACACTCAAAAGTTTTCACTGTTAGAGCACAGGATCATTACAGTTTAGTCAGCACTGTTCTAATGTAAACCTAAATAATAATATGTTCTGATGAGTGTTATTGTGGCAGGCCGTGAGGTGCTGTGGGAACACAAATTTGGCTAAGTTTGCCAGAAAATGAGAGGTGATTCATGAAAAGTAGGTGATATATTATTCAAGGTGATCATTTTTTATCCTTGAACATTTGTTAGCTAATCATAAACTTATTTATTGTGATTATTATGTCAAATAAGTTTGGTAATGATTATTGAGAGTAAAGTTACAATTTCTGGTGTGCAAGATTGCTTTCCCTGACATGAATACATTGTGTCATTGTTCTGAATGTATCCATCCATTAGGGGAGGATTTTATCACAGACTTGACACAGACTTCCACTTAACATGATGACTTAGTAGACTCCTTAAACATCAGGACTACAGGAATAACCTTACATTTTAGATTACATTATTGAAATCCAGTAACCAATTTGTTGAGAAATAAATATCCTTAAAATTTTAGGTCTTCAGTAATGTCTATAGTAATAAAAATGTGCCAACCTGTGTTTGTCATTTTAAAGCCATTATTTCTCAGAAAGAATGGTTTATGCTTTAGCTGCCATTTTAATTAAGCTTGTTAAAAATGAAATGGTCTAAGGATGAGCTCTGTAAACTCCACGAGGGCAGGGCCACTGTTGTATCATGCCTGTGCCAGTGTGGTGATGAGGCCAGGGCCTGGCAGGTGTGCTTGGTGGCCCTCATGAACAGCCAGCTGAAGAATGAGGTGAAGTGGGAGGAAATTGCCACCACTGTCATTGGCTGCTAATTCAAAACTGTGATGGTGTAGGGCTTATTTTAGATATATCTGTGATTCATTATTCTTTTGTCACACTTCAGCTTGCCAATTCTGTAACTCCTTGGGATATCTTGCTGAGCTTAATTGCAGCTGCCACTCATGATCTGGATCATCCAGGTGTTAATCAACCTTTCCTTATTAAAACTAACCATTACTTGGCAACTTTATACAAGGTTAGTGCAGTTTTATCATCAAAATTTATTGTTTGCATTCTAGAAAATGTTTTATGTTTTGAAGAAATGAAAGTAGTGAAAATAAATTCTCAGTGAATGTCAGAATTTTAACCAGATGTTACTCACAGTATTGTTAGTAATGATATGTCCAGAAAGAGACGTATCATTAAATAACTCAGAAACGTCCTTTGTTGTAGAATACCTCAGTACTGGAAAATCACCACTGGAGATCTGCAGTGGGCTTATTGAGAGAATCAGGCTTATTCTCACATCTGCCATTAGAAAGCAGGTAGGTCGGATTAAGACACATTTGTTATTGGTTATAGAAGTTAAGTTGGCAAAGTAATTTTATAAAGTTTTAAAAATTGTTATGTTCAGGTATTCTGCAGTTTTCAGTTTTTGTTAAATTTCATGAATTATATACAATTTTAATAATTTAGGCCTATCCTGCTATATAGTCAGTAACATTTTAATGGATGGTTATTTTTATGAATGACTATTCCATGGATTCGAATACTATAAAATTTACTCCAAATACACAATGGCTCAGCCATAGTTTACTACTTATTTAATTTACATAAATAGATATTACATATTTCCATACTTAGCTGAATAGAACCTTAAGGTCTAGGTATAAAGGTAAATTGGATGGAATGTAAACATTCTATTATATTAAATAGATTCATTAAAATCTGTTCTCAGAAGTTTTCAAAACTGACAAAGAGAGTGCCTTATATCCTCAATAGCGTAATTCTGGAGTCACACTTCTGAAGCTATAGGATGCAATCATAAATGAGAAAAACCCTAATATTTAGAATAAAAATAACTTAAGTGGGCTATATAGAACCTAATAAAAGCATTAATATGAATAAGGCTAACATGACGGTGATGGTTTACAAAATCTCACATCATTGCCGTAGTGTGGTCCTCACACAAGCTTTTTAGTAATGTCTCACTGAGGGAAATGCACGTCAGAAAACCATGAAAGTGGATCGAAGCCATCCACGTCAAGAAAAGTGGTGAGGCATAAAAAATATGTTTGAGTATTAAAATTTAAGTTACTCTCACTGTTCTATGGTTTCCCTTTCATAACTTTAGACAACTTTTTAAAAAACTAAGTGTTTTGTGTAATGACCGTGAGAAAAAAGCTGGACTTTATTTTTATTTTTTTAAATCTTTATTCACGGATACCATTTGGAGTATGACAATACTTCCGGTAAGTAAAATCATTTCTTGCTGTAGTACAAATATGAAAATTGCTTAAGAACACTGTGTTTGTATATGTAAATTATGGGTTCCTAAAATTAAGACATTAAAATGTTTGCTTTTTATTCCCTTTTTAAAAATCATGTTTTTCATTTGATGATTAACCCTGTTGAGTTCTCAGATTTAATAAAAATGGAAATAAGGAATACTGCCTAATAGCATTATTTAATGTTTTCTTCATTTAGGGTTTGTTTTATATAACATTCAATATTGTAAGTCTTTTAATCTATTTGACAGCTCTTAACTGATCATTATACAGAGATAGTGTTTGCTATGACCCATTAAAACAAAAGGCAAGATTTTTTTAAAGTGTATTTCTCTTGTTAATTGACTTGAGGCAGTGTTATAAATGATACATGTATTTGCTGTGTCTAGTAACATGTTACCTTTTTCCTTCCAGAAAAGTTGGAAATTCATTTACAGATAACTGATTGGTTCTTGAGTTTAACCTTGAAAACACAGTTGAATCTAAACTTTATTAAGTTGCTGTGGGGAATTGCAACAGGCATCTTGGTCAAAATGTCTGTAGGAGTCAGCTGTTGAATGGGGCCATTAGTCCTTCCATTTGAATCTTCCTTCTGCCTTTAGATCTTAGGCACCAAAAGAAACCAAAGTTGTTTACCCTCAGCACGAGAATTTTTCAGTAAAGAATCCCAGCAAGGAATTTTCTCAAACAACATACCAATGTTGATTTTTTTTCTTTTCAAAGCAAATAATCTTATGTTGGATGGCAAAATAAAGGCTCTCCTTTTGAAATGTTTGCATATCGGTATTTTCCTACAAACTCCCTTGGTTTTAGTTTTGATTATCTTAATAGTTTTCTTTTAAGCAGTCTATAAAACTTCTTTTGTGTGATAAACTTTAGGTTGAATGATAGTTGGATATTTTAGAGTTCTATAAAGCCTTCTGATTATTACAGTTAAGAAAAAAAAAATCAAGAAATGAATATTTAAAGTCTTACATTTTCTCTTTATATTTCTCTAATTCCAGGCAACAAATGGAGACACAGATAGGTGCTCTGATACTAGCCACAGACATCAGTCGCCAGAATGAGTATCTGTCTTTGTTTAGGTCCCATTTGGATAGAGGTGATTTATGCCTAGAAGACACTAGACATAGACATTTGGTTTTACAGGTAAAATGGGGCTTGGAAACATTCTGTTTCTAGGATAAATTATGTGACTGTTAAACTAAAAAATGAAATATTCTAGAATGGTTAAATCTTGAGGGCAGGATGAGGAATTTCCTTCAATTAGCACACATTCCTTCCAGAAGGAGATCACTGGTGAATCTGCTACCTATGAAGGCATCATCACTTATGTGTTTTCATACTCAAGATTTCTGATGAAAACAGTTACTACAAGATTAGGGTACTAATGAAGAAATAGTTTATTCTCATAAATTCTTACATCTAAAAATAGGAGGGAACATTATATTTCTGGCTTATATATTTATATTTTATGGTTAATCCAATCCTTGCACTTGGTTCTTTGGTATTGTCAAATGTATGTATCTTAAAACAATATTAATGTTTCATTTGCCAGATGGCTTTGAAATGTGCTGATATCTGTAACCCATGTCGGACCTGGGAATTAAGCAAGCAGTGGAGTGAAAAAGTAACAGAGGAATTCTTCCATCAAGGCAAGTTACAGTATTGAGTGATTATCTGGTTCATTTTTTAACATCATAGGAATAAAATAACTCAATAATTTATACAAGTCTAGCAGTGAAGTCTTGATATTTTTAGTGACAATTCACAATAGATACACATATAATCAATACTCTACAAATTGAGCATCTATTTTGAAAATTAGAAGTCCTCTTTTGGAATGATCAGATGTATTTATGCATTTATGAATATAGATAGATTCGGTTTGGCATTTTGCTGTACAGAAAGATTTCCCTGAACTTGCTTTATCTTTGTCATGTGTGGAGGGCCATATGAACATGTACAACTTTTGTGTGTGTAATTTAAAGCCTGGTTTAAATGTTAGAAAACTTTCACTAGGTATTACCCTAAGGATGTAATTTATAACACTAATATATA